>JAGFPH010013977.1:0-15128 GCA_018207615.1 Philaenus spumarius | reverse complement strand
GAGGAATGTTTTTGAAATAAACAATTGTCCTTTAAACTTGGAACAATTATTTTGTTTGGAATCAATGGTATATCACTATAATGAACTTAAATGTAAATATGAAATTTCAGCAAGTAGAACTAGAAATAAGAGTATTGTCTTACCAAGAATTTGTAAAACAATTGGCAATAAGAATAGTTATATTGTTGCTGTTAAATTGTTCGATAGATTACCTAATGAATGTAAAACATTAGCAACGTATAGAAGCAATAAACTTGTTAAGAATAAGTTAAAAAAATGGACACGAGAAAATATATAATTTTAGTATTAAATTTAATTATTATTATATTTAATAATTGTTTGATTATTGTTATTGTTTGGTTTTTATTGGAATCTGATTGAAGATTTCTATTTTTGTTAGCAAACATATTTATATTGTTGTCTCCTACATTTTGCATGCTTGATATATTTTATATTCTTAGTTTATAGTTTAATTAGCATGTAATATGCCAGTTTCCTACGCACAGGTATTTTCATACCTCTGTAGGAATTACTACTGTATAATAAAAATATGTATGTAATATTCTTACTGGTTCAAATAAATAAATATTAATTTAAACACAAAAAAATGTATCTACCAAATATTAACTTAAACACATTACTTACCTTGCTCATTTAGCATTACAAAATTTTAAAATACAATTTTTGATGTGTTTTAACATGACAATCAAACTACAAAAAGAGGAAAATGGTTGAACAGAAAATAAACTTACACAATATACAATAAGAATTAAAGTAGCCCAACATATAGAAAATATTAAACACTTATAAATATAGCCAATTTACAAATACTAATAAATTAATACAGAAATTAAACAATTCCAAGTAAAAGACAACACGAAACATAACCAAGTTACATTATTATAATGATAATTACATATTGTTCTGTTATAAATACAGTAGAGTACCAATATTTCGAGTTGAATGGGACCGAGAGTACCTCTGATTGTGAAAAACCCGAAATACACGGAATGTGTAGAGGTTAAGATAAAACTACTATTTATAGTCCTTGCATCGCCGAAAAATTTAAAGTTTTATTGAATATACACTATTTTGTATTGAACACTGAGGTAAAAAAGTAATTTTATACACAGTACAAAATAGAAACTTACTAAAGAAATCATAAATAGTTTTTTTGTAACTTCACTGCAACGTTTACGAGTTGCGATGTCATGCCAGGGGGATACGTTAACGATGCCGGGAAAAGTTTGTTTCGATGTTATTTTTGTATATACAGTAGAACTTGGATAATTCGAACGACTTTAATTCGAAAATACCGTTAGTTCGAAGTTTCGGTTCGGTCCCTTGAACTTTATATGATACTAGCTGACCCGTACGGCCATGGTGGTTGGTATTTTCAGTCTTTTTAACATATTTGTATTATTTTTAAATGTTCAGTCAGTGAGTGGTATTTGGCTTGTATGTATATATAGATCTTAAATAATAAAAGCACTATTGTCACAATAATAAAAGATCTGAAATTATGATTTTAGTAACTTTGATCCTCCCACACCCCCTAAAATTTCGAATTTTTTAAAACCCTTTCTTGGTGATCACTTATGGCCCTAGAGGAAGCTACATACCAAATTTAATTCCAATCCGTTCAGTAGTTCTGAAGAAATCGTGATTTAATAACTTTGATCCCCAAACCCCCCTAAAATTTCGAATTTTTTAAAACCCTTTTTTAGTGATCACTTATGGCCCTAGAGGAAGCTACATACCAAATTTCATTTCAATCCGTTCGGTAGTTTTTGAGAAATAGTGATGAGTGAGTCAGTGGTATTTCGCTTATATATATATATAGATTATAAAATACACTTTAAGCTCGACGGGTGAGAAGGATTTTATATTTAAAAAATAAAAATAACACTATTCTCACTCACATAAGTTTAATTACCAAACGCGTTTCAACGACAAAGTCGTCACCCTCAGAGATACATGAGCTACAACTGACAGGTTTGTTAGCTACCGATACCTGTAGTTTGTCATTGATGCTCTGCCTAATCTCTGTTTGTTGTTGTTAATTCTCGAAAAACCTTTTGTAAACAGAACAGAACAATCATATTGTTTATTGACACTTGTACTGCGCATAACACTATCCCACTTATATGAACAACGTTACGGTTATTTTTTTCCCCCGAACATGACTTTAATTGTACAGCCAATGGATCAGGGCATTATAAAAAATGTTAAGCACTTATACCAGCGACTTATTGTACAAACGCTCTTGACGGATTCATTGGAAAACAAAATTTTAAAGATCGGTATCGTACAATCAGAAAGAATGCACAATGCATGGTCACATTCAATGCTATTTGTGGCTCGAATTACACGAAACCTCGGATTATCGAGACTTGAATTACCGAGACTCTACTGTATAACAAATCAATATTTGACTTTAAATAGAAGGAACTACAGTTACATTTCAGAGTAAATAACAGAATATAGGTTGAATTTAAAATAAACAAATTCACTGATCGCCAATGTACCCAATTGCTGAAAAAAATTGTAGTTACAGATCCAAAATATGCATAGTGTAGAAAAAGTGCTTTCATGAAACAATTTAAAAACTACCAGTACTTCCTAAAAAAAAAATGTTTAGACTCCATTTATTTCTTGCTGCTTCAAACACTTTTGTCATAATTTTAACTTTGTATATTTTTTTAGTTGGTTATAACTCTTTATGTAGTAAACTATGTACCAAATTAATCGTCAGAATGTAATGAGTACAATGATACATAATATGAGGTACTTACTATTATGTATGATGCATTAATTTTGATTTAAATGTAGCCTACAGACTAGTTTACAGATTGGCACTTGAATGTCAGTAAGCGCATCAACTAGTATGCGCATGCAATCAACTAATATACTAGTTGCTTGACGCTTATAGGGTTAACATTGTCAACTCAGTCATCCATTAAATCACTTCCAGTAGGTACGGTATAAACAATTCTTCATCACTAAAAATGTTAAAATCCGATTTCCCTAAAATACTCTCCTATTTTAGTCACCTATAGTCATTATTTATGTGATTACATTGAGCAAAAGATTTACAATAAATTTACAATTTTAAAAGACAAACACAACATAAAATCAAACATCAAAAACTTACATAATGTATGTAAAAATTACATATACATTTGAAATACTTATGAAAAACAATTTAGAATTTCTTTTATGTAGTTTGAATAGCAATTTCAACTAAGAGACTAATACCACTACACATATATGAAATTGAATTCCTTATTTTATATAAATTACATTATAAGTCTATTTTAATTTAGTTGTAGTCCTGGATATTAATTTTTTAATGTTAGCCTATTAGCCCTAATACAAAAAAGTCATTTTAGAATTGCGGTAAAAATACACAATAACGTGACCAGGAGTTTTAAAGAAACTTCTTACTAATATGAAAGAACACGTCTAACCGACAGTAAAAACAATAAAATACCAACAGGAAAAATGTATAGAAACTATGAAAGAAATAAAACTTTAAATTTATAGATTAAGTTTCAACATTCCACTAATATTTCAAGTAGGCCTAAATAAAACAAATAACTTCACAAACTTGTAACGAATAAATAAACAACAAAATTAATCAAAAAAGTAACTTAAAAAGTGAAAAAATAATGCAACAAAACGTTTAACAGTAAAACAATAACAACTTTCCGCAAAGAACAATATAAAATGCAATGACAACGCATAACTTAGTCCAAACTTGTTTAACGTTGTCAAATTGAAAAATAGGTCTAACAGAGTTAAACGAAACAAGATAAATATTATAGGCTACATTATATTTAGTTTTATCACAGTATCTATTTAAAAATATATATATACAAAAATCTACAAGGTAGGCCTACTTAACCTGGGTGATCACACTATGTTTGCAGTTAATAAGCATAAAAATATTATGTTGAATTGAAACACTGTTCGTTTCCAGATAAACATGAACGAGACAAATTTGGTAATGCGTACAGCAAATATCAAACAATATGGCCGCAGTTTTTAATGTTAATGAATCTTCAATGAAGTCCTACAAAACTGCCGTTAATCAGTCTATCAAATGGAACTTGTTTTTATCCTCCAATTTTAAAAACAAGAATTATCTGAAAACAGATTTTAATTAATTACAGTATACATCACCAAATCTACAAAGTGCAAATAAGAAATGTGTTGCTCTAAAGCTGCGGTCAGACTAGGCTGGTTACCAGTTGCTACTAACTAGCCGCTGGTGATATTACCAGCAACCAGCGTAGTCTGACCCAGTACTAGCAGCTGGATAATGCCAGCGGCTAGTATTTACCAGGGCTATAGAATACAAGGGCTGGACCACTCCTTTGATGTTGACGCTCGCCGACTGTCCCAAACTTGCTCTTGCCCCCCCTCCTATGTGACGTCACTCTGGTACCATGACACGCCGCGTAAGCAGGGTTCGCCTTAGCTCTCACGTGTTATTTGATATAACGTTGCAGACGATAATTCTTTAAAAAATTATGCAATACACACAATCACCTAAATTATATGTTTACCAAGTTTGATGAACATTAAGTAATTATTTTGTTCAGTACAAGTGTTTAAAGAAGATATATAATTCCGCGAGATTTTCCGCCTTTTGACGCATATTTAAAGCTAATTTTCTCGGAGATGTATTCCACAAATTTCTTGAAAAATGTATACAATGCACACAATCACCTAAGTTATATGTTTAGCGAGTTTGGTTAATATTGAGCAATGATTTTTTCAGTACAAGTGTTTAAAGGAAGTATTTAATTCCGCGAGATTTTCGCCTTAGGGCGCATATTCAAGGCTAATTTTCTCCAAGAGGCATTCCATGCATTTCTTTAAAAAATTATACAATACACACAATCACCTAAATTATATGTTTAGCAAGTTTGGTGAATATTGAGCAATTATTTTGCTCAGTACACGTTTTTAAAGAAGGTATATAATTCCGCAAGATTTTCGCCTTTTGACGCATATTCAATGCTAATTTTCTCGAAGAGGCATTCCATGAATTTCTTAAAAAAATTACACAATATACACAATCACTTAAAATATATGTTTAGCAAGGTATGTATTTATTTAATCTTACGTTGCAGACGAGATTACTTTATGAAATATTACCAAGATTATCAAGTAATATTGTCTGCAGTGTTACTTGAATATTCTAAGAAACACTTTTACCAACAAGTACATTAGATCAAACATTTACAGAATGATGTGATGTAAATAAATAAATATATAATATATAAATAATAATAAAATTTAAACTTAGAGCACTGGTAATTATTGATAACTCAAAATTTAAAAACAAAAAATTTTAAGTAATCAGCTTCAAATTAAAATAACCATTAAAAAATATTATTTATTTAATGTAAAAGTTGCAAGCGAGATTACTTTATGTTGAAAAGTTGCCAAGGTTCTCAAGTAATTTCTTCTGCAGCTATAAAGTTAAAATGTTTAAAAAAAATCTTTACTAGCAAAATGCACTTAAAATTGTCAGAATAATTAGATATAAATAAATATATAATATACAAATAATTATAATCAATTTTAAACCTAGAGTAATAAAATTATTGATGACAAAAATAAATAAATAAAACATAATTTTAAGTTAAACTTCTAGACTAAATTAAATTGCACAGTGTCAATTTTAATTTAAATAGTTCAATTGTTTAAATTCAACTATTAAATTAAGTATTCCCTAAGGCATAGAGAAGGGAAATTTCTATAAAGCAGTTTTATATTTTTTTAATATTTTATCTCAGCAGTAATTATTATGTTATGTGCATATAAGCTACTCATTATTTATAAGTATTTATAACTTTTATGTGTTTTATTTTATAAGTATTACACATGTTTTATTAAACTGCAGTATGACATTCAAGTTTTGGTGGTTTGTTGTAATAAATACAATTATTTTCAATAATGTGACACATTTTGTTCAATTTCGTATTTAGTTTTCAGAAATGTTTCAGAGAATCAAATTAAAACTAACATTAGTACACTACAACGGTTTATTACCTACAAATTAGTTTTATTGTAACTCTGTCTTCTTCTTACATCTTTAGACTAATTGCTTACAGTATACTTATTGCTTTGTGTATTGTCAATACTAAAATGAAAGAAGAGCGCTTCATAAAAATGTTACAGGTTTGCTAAGAAATTGAAATTATTGTAGCAAAGAATACTTATGAGAAGCGGTGGGAATGGAGCAAGAGGTACCACCGTGACGTCATCACAGTGGCAGCACGGGAACGCTTTCCTTGGCGGACTGGTCTAGCCCTTGTATTCTATAGCCCTGAGTAGGCCTATTTACTAGCCGAAAACAGAAGTCAAACATGTTTAACTTTTTAACGCTGGCTACCATCCGCTAGCAGTCACGTGACCTCCTTGCTGGCGCCAGCCAGCCAATGTGAACCCCTAGTAGCTCACTAGTGGCTGGTGAAGGAGTTGTAGGCCATTTCCAATATAAAATTATAACTATGTGGAATTAAATTATACTAAAATGTTTAACTAATTCTGTTGAACCCTGGTCTTGTAATCATTATAGTGTTGTCATTTATTTTTTTTATAATCAATATTTTAAATGCATTATATTGGTTATTATTGTCACGTTTATTAAAATAACATTTTTAAAATGAGTAGTTAATATTAACGGCTAAAAAATATAAACTCAGAAACGAAACGAAACTGTAGCTAGGCCTACAATTTTTGTAATTTAAGATTTATTATAATACTGTACAACTATGCTTAAAGATTTCAATCTTAAAATAGCCTTGCACATTCAAATGTGAACAATTTCTCCTGCGCTGGTTGCTGGTGATATTATCAGCGGCTAGTTACTAGCGGCTGGTAACCAGCCTAGTCTGACCGCAGCTTTAGACTAGGCACTAAAATAGTTATATAATTTTATGAAAATATTGCAACATGACCGAAACAATTACATTTAAATTGGAGTAATTTTTCTGGATCAGTGATGCTTACAAGATGTGTTAATTTTGCATGCATTTTTTCAATGCATGATGGATAATATTGGAAGTTTACATTGATTTCATACGTTTAATAATATAATTATATTTTAAAGCAATTTAGAAAACTACAATTATGTATTAGAGTATTTTCTTGCATATACGTTGGTACCTCTGCCGCATTATAGCATAGGGTCGTAATGTAAACATTCGCCAAACTATTGAATATTAAAATTGTTAAACAAATAATATAATTAATAATAAGTTTGACCTTGTTTAGTATAAAAACTTTGAATTTAATATGTAGGCCTACCCTACTTAACATGCAGTGCTCGGTGAGTTTATTTTTCCTTTGTTTTATAATTTGTTCGATTAAATTTAGTGGAATTATAGGTAAAGATGGAGAACGGCGTGACCAGAGTTTTTTTTAAATTTCTTCATATTATGAAAGAACACGTTAAACTGATTATAAAAACAAGAAAAATATCCGCGGGAAATAAAAATTATACAAAATATGAGAGAAATAAAAGTAGAAAATATAGAGGTTAACTTCAGTATTTTTTTATATTTTAACACTAAATAGAAGAAACAAATCACTTAATACACCAACAAATATTAAAAATAACTTCACTAAACAAAATGAATGAAAGAAATCACGAAAATATATGTCGATCCTTATATAACTTTTCAAAACTTTTAGTTTAAAAACAACAACAATTATCGTTAATAAATTACATTGAATACCAGTATAAAAGAAGAAAGTTATCATTTCTGATTGCCAACGTTGCCACATTGAACATATGTAATAGGAAAAGATGACGTAACAGTGATCACAACATTTTACTAGTAGCAAATATAAACAGACCTCATATTCTGTTAACATTGGCATTACATCATATGACTTGCGAAATTCCATTGGTCGCAAATATAAGCACCGCTTATATAGTTATTATCACATTATATAATTAGAATTAAAAAAAACTAGAGGTAGGCCTACTGACCTATACTGTTTAGTCACAATATGTTGCCGATAACAGTATAATTATAATATTTTGTCGTTATTATCACATTATATAATTAGAATAAAAACAAAACTAGAGGTACTGACCTATACTGTTTAGTCACAATATGTTGCCGATAACAGTATGATCATAATATTTCGTCGTTTTTATCACATATAATTAGAATATAAAAAAAACCAGAGGTACTAACCTATACTGCTTAGTTGCAATATGTTGCCAATAACAGTATGACTAGGGGAGACCCCTGCGTGCTCCGCACGCCAACCCCCCACTCCCCAACTCCCTGTTGGAACCCTAGCTAACCTGTGCGAAGTTTTTGCAATTAATGTAGGCCTAGTTTCTTGATTTAATAAGAGATTGATTTATTAAATTTACTAAAAAGACAATTTCATCATTGATTGATTTATTAAATTTATTTATTAAATTTACTAAAAAGACAATTTCATCATCACTAATTATCCGTTCACCTCCATAACTATTGAACTATAAACAGAAAAACATAATTAAGCAACAGCAAAATTAAACATAACCTACTTCAATAAAGTAAATTACAACATAAACTAACCTTGTCATTATAATAAAACATGTGCTGTTATAATCAGCTGATCTGTGCTATTATATATTTGTATGTCCAATAGAACTCCAGATGATAATAAAACATGTGCTGTTATAATCAGTTGATCAGTAAATACAATGTTATTGAATAGAAAATATTTTAAATTACATTTTAAAAATATTAAATGATGGAATAGTAAAATTTTAAGTAAAATGGGCAAATATAGAGTTAATTACCTTTCATTTAACACAAACTGCATGTCAATCGGTCCAATAGAACTCGAGATCTCACTTGGAATAGGCCTAAAAATTTTCCCCATGTTAAATTGCCATAAGAGATTTTAATTTCCGTTTTTAGAAAATTTAGGGTAAAAATTTACTTTAACTTGTCAATCGATTTCTAAGGGAATTTGATATAACATGAAAGAACACACCTAACTGATAGTAGAAACAACAAAAATTTGCCCGGCAAATAATATTTGTAGGAGTTATGAAAGAAATAAAACTTGAAATTGTATAGGTTAAGTTTCGACTTTTTCGCGATATTTGACGTAATTATAACAAAATAAATCACTTCACATACACCAAACATGTAAGAATTAAATAAACTAAACAATATGAACCCCAAAAGTATCCACGAAGCAAGAAAATGTGAAAATAATGTAACAAACATAATTATGTAAACAAATGCATCAAACAATAGGAAGTACCGTTTAACTGCATATTTAAAATGGAAATTAATCAACGTTGCCAAATCGAACAATAGGTTATTGTACTAATTAAGGTGTGTATAAATCAAGGTAACTAGATAGTAAAGGTTGCCTCATTTGAGAAATAATATTTCGTCGTATTATCACTTTATATAATTTGAATAAAAAAAAAACTAGAGGACTTACCTAAACTGTTTAGTCACAGTATTTTTCCGATAACAGTATGATTATAATATTTGTATAATTATAATATTTCGTCGTATTATCACTTTATATAATTAGAATAAAAAAAAAAACTAGAGGACTTACCTAAACTGTTTAGTCACAGTATTTTTCCGATAACAGTATGATTATAATATTTGTATAATTATAATATTTCGTCGTATTATCATATTATTTATAATTCGAATGAGTTGCCTAAACTGTTCGTTTCAAAACAACAAGAACAATCCGGCAACGCTGGTAGATCGGTGAGAAAAACATGTCGGCACTTTACAATGTAATTCTCCATAAGGAACTTTTTATTTGAAAGTTTTTAATGTTTTTAATGTTGTACGTGTTGAAGATGGTTAATATTGGTTTCCCGGCATCAGTGAAGTGTATAAATACTATATTCATTAAGAGAAAAGTTCAGGTTTGTGTGTTTATAGTAGTTTTGATTGACAAGTTAAAGTAAACAAATACCAAATTTAGTGCTGTAATTACTAAAATCCAAGTAAAATGGGCACATATAGAGTTAATTACCTTTCATTTAACACAAACCGCATGTCAATCGGACCAATAGAACTCGAGATCTCACTTGGAATAGGCTTAAACAATTTTCCCATGTTAAATTGCCATAAGAGATTTTAATTTCCGTTTTTTGAAAATTTAGTGATGCAATTACTAACCTGTAGTCACGACGTCCTCCACTAGAACCGAATTATATTTTATGGTTACTTTGATTTCATGCGTTTAATAATATAATTACATTGTAAAGCAATTTCGCAAATATCACTATAGCTACATGAAAATAGAAGATTAAAGTAAGAGTGACACTATTTTACATACACATTTTGAGGAAGTTGCGATTTCAATAAATAAACAAGTTTATTTTTAGGCCTACCTAAACTTATGCATGTCAAATGGCAACATCTTCTGAAACTCAGACTGACTGATCAATGTATTCACCATTTGTTCTGCCTGGAGAATTTAATTAACAAAATAGGACAATATGCCTTGTCAATCTAGCCTATTAATTGCATCATGTGTATTTTTCCTTCCAATTTCACAATCGAGAAATACCTGGAAAAAAATGTAATTAGAGTAATTATAATAAACACCGGCGTAAGTTTACTATTCGACCCTAGGCTAGCCGTTGTTTTACAATCTACTGTTAAATATTGAATACAGGTAAACATACTGTGGCTAAATACTATAGGTTAGAACCTTTAGGCTTTTTTTATATTATTCTTGCATTTCTCTTGCCATAGATTAGCCTAGGGTCGAATAGTAAACTTGTAGGGTCCTAAACACCAACTAACCTGGGCAATTGGACAAAGTAGTTCCATATTTTAGACTATTGTGTACGGCGTAACTTTACTATTCGACTCTAGCCTAATATTTTTTCAGACAACGACGTTGTTTTACATTCTACTGTTAAATGTTGAATACAGGTAAACATACTGTGACTAAATAGGTTAGGTCAGAACCTTTTAGGTATTTTTAAAATTATTATTTTTGCATTTATGTAGGCTCTATTTTAGCCTAGAGTCAAATAGTAAAGTTCCGCCTGTCTGTTGAATAAAAAATAAACATAAGCTAGGCCTATACCCTAACTTAAAATTTAAAGTCATTACTTAAAATCGTGTGAATAAAAATAAGCAGTAGCTAGCCCAGTACTAAAAGCTTTGAAGTTCAGGGAACAAATATTTTGAATTTATAATAGGCCTAATTACAAATTGGTTTAAAACATACATTTAAATAATACTGATTAGACTGTCCCTGATAATATTATGATAGTTGTCAAACTTACAAAAAAATATATATCAAAATTAAACATTTGATGTTAATGTATCACCACTGTCCACAGAAGGGATGTCTACAGAAGTGACTATTTTTAAATCCAATAAGCCTAGCAACTACAACTTTGAGGTTAGAAGTTTTATTCTTCTGCCTTAACCCTTAACTGCTATACCCTAAAATACTAACTTAACTGTTATGCGACGTCTGTCAGACGTCATTTTTTTGGAGGGGGGTAAGGAGGTTAAAAAAATTATTTACATATTTTTCGGGGTTGGTTTATTGTTTGTAAACTATATTACTACAGAAATATACAAAAACATGAATTCTAAAAAAAGTTTACAAAATCCCAATCTCTTGCCAAAAAGAAAAGTGTTTTTTATGTAACCTTTTTTCCAAATTTTTATTTATTGGTTTTAAAGCACATATTTTGCGAAACACGTAATTATACCATTTTAAAATATGTAAAAATAATCTTTTAAAAATAATTTCAATCTAAATTTTTTTCATGGTAGCTTAATATACAAATTTGAAAATTGTAGTTAAAAAACAGAAATTTACATAGGCTATACTAGACTAAACAAATAATACACAATTTTACCATCAAAATTTTATTTATTAGTTTTTAGTAAAACTCAACAAAGCTGACAAAAGTGTTAAATATGCTTTGAGTCTATTCCAGGCACCTTATGCACACTTTCCTCGAACACTCTAAACAAATCGGAACTCCGCACTTCTGGCATGGGTATCGTGTCTGACGTTTCAATTTTGGTGGGCAGAAAGTGCAAGTTCTTCTCTTTTCAAGAGTTTGAGCTGGTTGAAGTTCTTCGTGCATCGGCAGTTTGAGGATTCGCCGAATACAGAGAGAAAGTTCTTTAGGAATAGTCCTTTGCAACCTCGCTAACATGTGTTGTCGCACCAAAGCAGAAGCCAAGTTCTTCATAAAGTCCAACCTTGTTAATTTGGTTGTATTTCTGTATGCCTGATGGAGTACAAAGGCGTTCACTCCAGATGCTGTATCAATTATGGTAAAAAAAATTGCCATGGGCCATCTTCTTGTCCTTCGGCTTGAAGAATAGTTGGCAATTTTTTGATCAAGGCTGTCAACTCCACCTTTAGTGTGATTATACAAACCTATTATCTCTGGTTTCCCAGTTTCCAAGTCATCACTAACTTCATGATGCATGGAAGACACCATAATGACTGCTTTTTTCTCTTTTGGAACAAAGGACAAGAGAGTAATGTCTTCGGTAAATCCGTAAATTGATGAATTTACTTCACGACCTGCGTTTGGCTGGAATTCTTGGGGGATTTCAACTTTGTTTTTTTTCATAGTCCCGACGTATGTTAGGCCTCTGTTCTTTAGTTCTTGTACTAATTCAATTGATGAAAACCAATTGTCCCCAGTCACATTCCGGTTAGTTCCTTGAATCGGCTTTATAAGTCTCAAAACTGATTGAGTTGGTTTATTCAGCTGTTGTTCTTGTTGGCTTAGATTGCGTCCGTAGCAGTTTTTCCCTGTGTAAATATATGCATTATAAAGATAATGAGTTCTTGCGTCAGTCATTGCCATTATCTTTATTCCATACCTTGCCGGTTTTTTTGGCATATACATTCTGAATCGACAGCGACCTCTAAAGGCTACCAACATTTCATCAACGCACACATATTCTCCCAATGAATAACATTCTTCGGAGTTTTTAATAAATTCTTCAAATATGAATGCAATGGCAGCACCAGCATCTTCTTTGGTCCTATCTTGCCTGTCATGTGAGTTGTCAAACCTCAAAGCATTTAAAAGGAATAAAAATCTGTTCTTGCTCATAGTGCACCTGAAAATGTCCCTCCCGGTACCATCTGTTGCAAATAAGCTGTCCACAGATTCATTTCCTGCCTTAAAGACTGATGAAAACACTAATAAACCTATAAAGGCTTTTAATTCAACTAGATTAAGATTTTCAATAAATGTCAATTTTTTGTTAGTGAAGTTTTCTCTCATTGTTGTAATTTTTTGATTTGTCCATTGCAGAATTTCATCCAAGATATTTTGTGTAATAAGTAGTTCCCATACGTTTTCAGGTGAAGGATTGTCACCAAGTATTTTAGCCCTGTCTTTTAAACCTGGAACGTGGCTAATAATATTGTGGCACCGTGTTCTTACATTTACAGGAGGCATGTTCTTCCGCCATTTAAAAGCTGTTTTTTTCTTGGTCACTTTTCCATAAAAAAATAGATTGTGTCCACGAGTAGGAGTCGTGTGTTGCTCATTTTCATTACCAGCACCTTCAACAACGCTTTCTATAATTTCTCTTACATGATTAAAACAATCTGGTTCTTTTTCTTCAGTTGGTTCCTCTTCTTGTACAATTTCTTCGTCGTCCATGGTTGGCTCTGATGGTACATTCGGAATTTCATCTTCACTCATTTCTTGCTCAGAGTCACTGTTGTGTGAACTTTCTACTGCGTAGTCTGGATCATGATCCGTATCATCGCTGTCAAAGTATTCAAGATTTTCATCAAGAATTTCGCTAAGCAAATTGTCTAAATCATCTTCGTAGTTCTTGTCACCAGTATTTATTTTTCGCTCCAACCTTGGTCGATGGATATATGGTTCAATAGACGTGGATGGTAAATCCATTGCAGGTTTTTTAATTCAAGTCCAATAAAAGTTAAATATATACACGTAAATTATAAATGCGTAAAACTTTGTGAAATTACTAAAAAATATATTTAAAATCAATAACTACGCTCTCAAGTCTTTTAGACGTCAAAATACAGTTTATAAAATATACACGTAAATAAAATATGCCTTATGTTATATAGAGATTAAAAGAAAATATTTACAACAATTAAATAATGTATTACCGCAATACTTTCACGGGTCCTTCAGAAGTTATAATGCAATTTAAAACACTACACTATTAGTATATCACGTCCCTGAGACGTCTCAATGCAGTTAAAAAATCACGCTATTAGTATAACCCGTCTACGAGACGTCACCACTAAGGAAAAAAAATAACACAACTGCTATAGTACGTCTACTAGACGTTAATACAATATTGCCTGTAAATAATAAGTCAGAGAGAGACACGACTTTCACTACACAAAGACCTTTACTCAACTGAAAGGTACTGGGCGTGACCGGTATTTAGGTGGTGGGGGAGGGTGGTAAAAAGAGAGAGAGAATTTGCCGCCGTCTGAGAGACGTCGCTATAACAGTTAAGGGTTAAGAAATATACACAATGAAATGTAAATATAGTTATCCTTATTAAATGGTAGAGATAATTCTTACCTGGAAATGCTTTGGTAAATTAAATGTTTAGAAGTCTAAGCTTTGGTTACTGAAAAGAAACCACGTTGCCAAAAATTTCCTGATTGATTTTATGAACAACATTCCAAGGGCACAAAGTGGATGTATCTCCAACAAATAAATCATGTATCATAAACAAAAAATGTTCTTCAAATAAGGCGATTGAAAAGACGTATATGTAGCCTAAACTTATATGTTGAACAAAAGTTGAATATGACAAACAAAAAAGCTTCACAGCTTATCCTATTTATTTTGTCCTTTCTATTTTCCTGCAAGCCTGCACTCGCCGAGGCGGAGAAGTGTGGCAAGTGCCCAGCCCAGTGCCAACATGAAAAATATAATTTTAGCATTTCCGGAAATGTCCAGCAAAATAATCGATCTTTTTTTAGTTTTATTATTGCCATAAAAAAAACGAAAAATAATACATTTATTTTTCTAATGTGTAAACCTATGGTGTAGTTATTAGGTCTATAAAAATAATAAACAATTGAAACGATATTACAAAGATAGAAAAAAT
>JAGFPH010013976.1:0-24917 GCA_018207615.1 Philaenus spumarius | reverse complement strand
AAATATTTTTGGAAATTACCTAGTTAGAACTAGTGACTACATAGTTTTTGTATTGCATTTTTTTGTACTGCGATTAATAAATATGTTTATATTTTTTTCAAAAATCTATACTGGTTTTAGTAAAACTGACTATCCAATTACGTTTTTAATATTGACAATATTAACGGAATCAGCATAATATTTCCAACAGAAGAAGATAAAAGTAATAATAATTTAAATTGGAAAAGTAATTACTAAATTTAATATTAGTAGTTATCGTACAAATTATTAAAAACGTAAAGAAAAATATCTTGAAATTTGCTCCAACTACAAAATGAAGCGTTTGTAAACAATAAATATATTTGTATTCAAATCTCCATATTTAATCATTTATCACAGTTGCAAATAAACTGAAATAAAAAAAACCCTACTCTACAATTAATTCACAAGTAAAAACATAATGTTAAACTAAATAATCCCAACAAACACAAATAAATATAAATTGTTGATTAAATACAGGGTTATTTTAAAGAAGTGTTTTTAAAGAAGTTGTTTAAAAAAAGTTGTAACGAATTTGAAATAGAATATATACATCTTAGTATTGAAATGTATAACTCTGATTACATCAAAACAAATAATAATACAGCACAGTTCCTTCTCATTTATCCACCTGGGAAATCTACAGCACTACAACAGATTTGAATCTTCTCAAAAGCTTTGAGTTTTTTAATTGCATTGTATTAACTTTTGAAGTGAAAAGACACTTTATTTTCAATTAAAGTCTAATTTGAATCTATTCTTCAATTATTTGTTTCTAAAGCAGATTGACCAAATGAAAAACAACGAATAAAATGAATTACGAGTACTTATCAAATATAATAACTAAACCATATAGTACGCAGAAAATAAATACATTTGTATTATTATTATATTTATTTTAGTCCCAACTGGTGCTCTACTCAAAACTATGCCAATATAACAAGGCTAACTTTCTGTATAAATATCCTCAGAAATTGTATAGTGTCTAAAGACTATTGTTTAAATAACGAATTAATTATTATATTGATGAGGACATTTGCGTCCTAAGCAATTTCTTGATTTAGAAATGATGTTATTAAATATTAATTGTTATTTTCTAACATAATATATATAAATTAACAAGTACATTTAAATAAATGTCCAGTAGATAAAGGCAACGTTATAGAATGCAATTAAAGAAGGCAACTTAAATTATTAGTAGATCATGGGTTTAAAATATGCTAACAACAGATACTGATAATTCTAATGCAGCTTTAGGTAATTAGTGATTATATTATTGTGATGTACACATAAATAAAATATTTTTTTAACTTTATTCATGAATATTATACATGCATATTCAAAAGTCAATGAGTGATCGAGTAAATATATGCACGTAACACTGGCAGTCCTGACTTGTTTACTCGTGCAAAAAATAACACATTTAAATTGTGAAAAACAAAACCAAAATAAATATAAATAAAACCTAAACAGAAAAAATAAAAAGAGCTGAATAACACCAGAGGAATAATACAAAAACGTGGATTACCTAAAGTTTTATAGAAAGATAGGTTCTGTAAATTATATATATATATATCTTCTTGAATTAGATAGGGCAATGAATACCGAAATTACATGTAACATAAAATGTCTTACATTTGTTGGAGAACCTCTTAAGTTGTATCCTGGCGCTTTAAATATAGACGTCAATATTTTTGGGGAAATTTTTGGAAGGTCAGTACAAGCTCTGTTTGGTCGGTAATGAAACAAAAAATTGTCCTGCCATCCTCCATTTCAATAAACGATGAAATCAATTGTTTCCAGAAACAAAGCAATGGGGAAAAAAATATATTATGTAGCCTACATATTTATTGAGATTAATTCAATATATAACCAAGTGTTGGTTGCAGTCCTCTTAAAAAAACGTATAACTCAAATAACTTCATCTCCTTGGAATGAAATTAGACTAAAGCCAGACAGGCATGTAGTGAAATAAAATAAACAAATTTCAATATCAAAGTTTGTTTACTACTATAACGCGAACCTAGCCCTATTAAATACTGCAAAGTTTTCTTTACAATATGACATATACTACCACCACTTCCAAATAATTGTGGCATTTGTCACTATGATTTATTATTATACAACATATATGAATTATTATAAGCAACAATAGCAAGCTACAACTAAGTAGCAAAGTTTCTAAGTATGTTCATTATAATTTACCTAAACGCCAATTTTTAATAAAATGTTTCTTGTGTGTTACAATTACATACTCTTTTCATCTTTAGGCATATTCCCAATTATTTTCGTAACAGTGACGTATTTATTCACAGATCGCTTAGTACCAAGCAAACAATTCCGTTTTAAAAAACTTTATGTTAATTAAATAGAATTATTCGTAAGTGTTTAAAATGTAATTATCTTTATAAATTGGTCGTTTAATTCATTTATCAGTTGTCAAGGCACGTTGTGGTTCTACAGTTTTCAACAACAATCCATCCAATCTAGTAATTGTTGTTTGATAATCCCGTGAGTTGTTTACTCCTCATCTTTTGTCAGTCTAACTGCCTAAACAGTCTAACATGGTAAGCTAAACAACTCTCTTAATTGATGTGAATTGGGCTTGGGCTATAATTTAATAGAAATTAAGACCAGTATAAGATGCCGTTTTGAAAATATTTTAGTGGCAACTACACCACTAAAAGTATGATTAAGGAGGACAGTTTCATATATTGAAATTAAAATGTATCATACAAAGTTGTATGACAATGTACAAAGGTCAACAGATAAAGGTGATGTACCTGATTTAGATTACATAATTTACTGCAACTTTATTTAAGTTCTCCGGCATCAGAACCCGGAACAACTCATAATTATTCAATAAGTCTACGCCTTCTATCAATCAAAGACATAACTAAATTAACATATTTATTAAAAATGTAATACAATCTCGTAAAAGAAAATCTTGATATTACCTATTTCAACCTTAAATTACGCATCTAGCTATATATTAAGGCCATGAATTATTTTTGAAACTGCAACAGCTTTATTTACATTGTTATTTTTATTTATTGTTTTGCGAGTTATTACGTGGTTTGTTTAATAAACAATATACAAGATCTACAATATTCGCTAGGCAAATTTAAATAAAAGTACTTAATTTTTTTTTAGGAATTAATAAGCCACAGATGATTCCTAATAATTATGAGAAAGCTTCGCAATACTCTTTAACAATAGACAAGATATTTTGGTTTGTTACTGAATGAAAATATAAGGTGATTGTAAAGCTATTTTATCAACACTTATGCAGTTTTAATAGTTTACTGATTTTCTGGTGTAGTTTAATTTAACTTTGAATCATTCACAAAATTAAATATATATCTGACTGATATTTGATTCTTTTTTTTTGGGGGGGGGGGTTAAAGGCGAAAAACCTGGGAGGTTATCATCGCCTGGTATTTGAAATAATATCTTACATCTGTTTACGTATAATAGTCGTTGGATATAACAAATGGTGAACTAAGATATAATATTTTCGATGCTAATTATTGTCAAACAATTGTATCCGTCGACATTATTGATGAACAAACACTGACTGTAATAAGTTTATCGTAAAATTTAAAAAATAATAGAAACTAAAATTGTATTTATTTATAATACTTTAAATAATAACAAAATATATTTTATATAACATCAGTTTCCCATAAGTATTTTGGGATAAATCGTAAAACAGGGAACAAAATGTCTGCAGAAGTTTTCTTTCCATTGAGGTTATGAAATATCACTAAACGTTCATTATCTAAAACTGTTTGCAAATCAAATGTAGTAGAGTCTACTAGAATTTATTTTAGTTTCGTACAATAATTGAAAACTTAAAAGGTTTGTTTAAGGAAATTTAGCACTAACGATACTTGATAGTTAATTATATTTACACCTAGTTTTGTCAATTTGTATGAACATTTTCTTCTTATTAAATTAATTAATTACTAGTTTAAATATTTAATTAATACATTTTTAATAGTATAAATAGTGTAAATCTTCCTCAAATATTTTTCGAAAAGGCATTGCATTGTATTGAACCAAAAAAGTATTTATTAGAAATTGAAATTAAATTATTTTAATTCTTATTAAATTTCGTACAGAAACTATCTAATCTGCTGTTTCTTGTTTCTAAAGACAGAGCCATAAACATTTCAAATTATACATTAGTTTAACTTGATTTGATTTAGTATTAGTTAAAATTAGTTAATTGTTACCTGAATAAAAAATAGTATTCATATTTGGTGTTGTATTTCTGTTCCAAAGATAATTCGTAGGCTACGAGTGAAAAACAAAACAAATATTGAACATGAGCAAATGATAAGAAATTGTCTGAAGTTTATAAATAATTGAAAATTTTATTTACTACAAGAAAAAACATATCTTGTATACTATTTATTTATTTAACACTATTTTGTATACTAAAAATTAATCGTAAACTTATGTGTGTTAAATGATAAAATATGATAATAAGTAGTTCATGAATTATATTTAAATATGAAAATAAGATTTTTATTATGAAGACACAATGTAAAATTCATTCGTATAAGATTAGACAGATGCTCTGAGAAGCTTTTTAGCAATAAGAAGTGGATGGGCTGGGTGTTTGTCATTATGAAAACGTTTACGACTGAACAATCGATATTAATATGAGTTTGACCTGGAAAAAGAACTGATTGGATATATGAAGTTACACATAAGAGTACAAGGTGGATGAACAATATCTAGGTGGAAATAATTGATAAAACCTATGTTTAGGTAGGAACCACATTATTCAATTATATAAAATAAAGGAGCTGAATTTTTCACGTAAAACAAAGACATATTTAACATTTTATTCTAGCAAAATTTTTGCTAGTAAAACAAAATGCACCATTAAATATCTAATTTGAGATTTAATTAATTATTTTGAATATTTGAACTAATATTGTTAAGATAATTTGTAAAACGTTCATTCTTTTAGTTTTGTTTTCCTACCATAGTTTATATTTAACGATGAAACTATATATTTAGGGTACGAGTATTTAGGTTTGCAGACAAATATTTTACTAAGTATTACATTTCTGAACCTAAATATCTCATTTTATTGCAACAAGATAAGTAAGGCCAACTAAAAAAGAATTAGCGTATTTTATTCAACCAACACCATTAAATCAATTTATTTCAATAGAATAAAAATATATTATAACCTTAACTATATTTCAAAATCTCTTTTCCGATTATATCGAATTAATTCGATAACCTAATATCAATGCGCTAAAACCGAACTAATGGAAAAAAGTAATTTTGATTTTAAATGTAAATCTCAACCTATAGTACTGCTATGAGCATTATGTGTTTACTTTTAGAAGTACGTAATATGACTTCAATGAGTGAACCCGGCACCTGACGCATGTGTTAAACAATATATGAACTTAAAAATCAGAACTGACCGAAATGTTTACAGGTTCTGCTGACTCACAATAACGAAAACCTGTTTCTTTTGGTTATATTCTTTAAAGTAGTAGACTCAAAAAACAAGCAAAAAATGTATAGAAAATAATTTATTATTGATATGTTTACAATTTCGATTTTTATATATAAATATTATATGATGAAACAATATACAAAAACAATACAAGATATATTAGTATTTACATATTAGAAAAAATTTTATATACCAATAAAGTGAAATATATTTAGTTGATAATAAGTAAATTATATAAAACAATATTGGTACCAATTTGTTTATTTCCACAAATATATAAATTTACAAAAAATGCAAAAGATGTGACGTCACTATGCCTACAGATTTATTACTTTGCAATCCTTGCGCGATTGAAAATTTAAAAAATGTTATACATGTCGCCTAACAATGTGAAACAAAACTTAAATTAAACAATAATATATCAAACATTACAAATTAGATTAACAGAGCAAGGAAAATATCGTTGAGTTCAAACACAGGTTTGCCTGAACCACAAAGTTTAGATTTTTTTTTGCAGATGCGTTTCTTTTGTTTAATAAAAAGAATAAATAATTTCAAGCTCATTGTAAAAAGGAGTTACTTTTTGACTCTTTACGTAACTTTGAAAACGATCGGTTCTTGAACAGATGTTACATAGTATTAATTATCAGACAATTAATTTATTAATGCTACCTAACTTATTAATGCATAGTTTGGTTGTAACAGTTTATTCAGGGTGTAACCGAGGATTGTATCCAAGACGGATTGCACAAATCACGTTTTATGCAAGTATAAATTAAAGGAGTTAGTATGTAAAGTACATAGCCGTGAGCTAGAGGTCATACAAAAAAATCTACAATCAACAAATCCAAGTTAATATTACCTCATAGAAACCCACATGGTAACTAAAGTTAATAATGTTTATATTATGTACAATTAATAGCATATAATGATAATATGGACAAATATTGTTCTTGCTTATAACATATTATTTAATGTACACAAATTTCTTGATGGTATTTATAGTTTTTCAAAATGGATATTTTATAAAACATGATCCAATTTTGCAATATACAGATTTTTTTATTATTTACTTTTAATAAAAATCTATCAGTATTTAAGAATTTAATGTAATATACATTTCACCGATTAAATACCGTAATAATATTATGTACTAATCTCTAACTTAATCTCTTACGCAGTAAAAGTACTTTAAAATAACTTTCTGTGAAATGTGTTTATTTTCTTACCGCTTATATTTTATTGTTGTACGTTATTAAAAGTGATTAATCGTACACCTATAACGGTAGTATAATAAATTAACTTCAGACTGCTAATTATATTTCCTACTTACAAGTTACATTGTTTATATACAATACTTAATGTATTAAGAGGTTTATAAATAAACTTAAAGTGAATATCTTCAATACATTGTGTAAACAATACTTTAAGGCCTTATTACCTTAATGCCCTAAGAGCAAACTTTTGTTTCATGTATTGTAGAGGAAAGTTTTATTAGAATGTAATTAGAAGATTGTTCCATCCTGTATTAGAAGGTAATAGTGTGCAAATAAACACGATTTCAGAATTTAACAATTATCATTTAACAAAATATTCAGGGCAGACTTGTATGCCGTTTATCTTTTTATAGTATTAGATTACTGTTAAAATACAAATAACTAGGGACAAAGGTTGATATAGTTATAAAATAAACTCGTATGCAAGTACTTTCTTGATAACTAAGAGATTAAATGTATTTTAATGAATGAGTATTATAAGTCGTTTTCATGAATGAACCACATTCTGCGAATATAAAGAGAACTCTTTCATTGGAAACGTACAGTTTGGAAAAAGCATTGAATAATTCTAAATAGCATATAAAATATAAAAGGAACCTTTGAAAGAAGTGTCTGGGTTTAATCAGCTTTACATTCACCACTTGTAAAGTCCACAAAGCTGTAATGAGTATTTCGTAGAGGGTGTAAGCTTGTACTTTAAAAATAGCTTATATATACTTATAAAAAATATATAGACTGGCTGGTGATAAGTGTTAACAAAATGTTGGTGATGACCTAGTTTGTACTACTAAGAACGTAGTGCATAGTGGCATTGTTTGCTACCATTCTCTTGGCTTAATAAATATTTAAAGATTGATTGAAAATAAGTATTTTTGCACGTAAAACTGAAATTTCTTGATTATGAATGCATGGTTTGTTAAAGGTGAACGAATATTTTCCTTTAAAACTTTGGAAACGTTCAATCAAGACATAGTTTATAAATCAAAGCAGCGCTTGCCACAGAATTTTCAATTTACCCTATTAAGAATCTGTTCGTCAACCGCGATATGACACTGTACAAATGCACCTACCTCTTTATCACTTTTGTGCAATGATCCTGTTTCAAAAATGCGTTGGTGAAGTCTTGTAAACACAAGTGAACTTTTAATTATTCGATCAGTATACGCGGCTACCTCATTACCGTTACACAATCCTTATAAAATGCATTTCTGCATATTCCTGATATTAAAATGATATAGTTGATACTTTACTACCTAATAGTTACTGATCCAAATGTATCCTATTTTATGTTTGAGGAATATTATTGGAATGTTCTAGAAAACATATTAAGCAAACAATCATTATCTTATAAGTTTGTGTAAGTATTTATTTGATTTAATACCTTAGTATATCTTCAGCACACTATGTTTTTCGTCGTCAGACTGTAAATACTCTCTAAAAATAGATAGATAGATAGATAGATAGATAGATATTTTTATTTTCCATGTGTAACATACATACATAACTTTATAACATTGTATTTACAGCAAACAAAAAATACAAAACAACAAACTAATTATAATTCTTCTACATAACTTAACACATGGAAAATTAGGTAATCCTTAGGATAAGCCTGCTTAGGATTTAACATTATTTTTTTTTATCACTTAAGTTAATGAAGAAAATAAAATGAGTTATAAAAAAAAAATGAAAGAATAAAATCTTTCTGAGGTGCCCTTTACACTTAGTACTTAAAAAGTAATTATTTTAATTTTTAAATAAAAAATTTTAATTTTAATTCTAAAGGGTGTAATCAATAATAACAAAAATACAAATAGTAATAAGCCTCCTTGCTAAAAACAATATTAATATATAAAGCTAATCTTAATCTAAACTTAATCAATCCTATGACATACTTATAATTCTATTTACAATCACCTTAAACAAAACACGTAATTTCCATACAAACAATATACCAGCCACTTTTATTTTAAAATATACTCAATATCATTTATCCTAAACAGCCATTCTCTTACTGATTTTGAAAAATTAACAGATGTACTGCACAACTGGATCTCCTTTGGTAAAATATTGAACAATTTAGCCCCTCTAAATAGAAAAAATAGGAACAATAGCCCCCCCCCCCCTTAAATAGGAACAATTTAAATGTTGTATTACATAAATTTAAAACATAATTACCGGGGAAGTTTTTAATGTCATTTAGACACTTCCTAAATTATAGTATATGAGGGACATAAACATCTTAATGTTTGTACAATAACTAAATTGCATTACTCATTTGTATGTATTTTTGAATTTAATTGAAAATATGGCTTGAACCACTGTATAAAATCTGAATTTAAAATTATATATAATATATATGTTACAAAAGTAATTGTTAAACCCACAATAACACTGAAGTGTGTAAACAAACACTACTTATTT
This sequence comes from Philaenus spumarius, assembly GCA_018207615.1. Lineage (NCBI taxonomy): Eukaryota > Metazoa > Arthropoda > Insecta > Hemiptera > Aphrophoridae > Philaenus > Philaenus spumarius. The sequence goes on along the minus strand of JAGFPH010013976.1, from coordinate 15,710 downwards.
GTTTCGAAGTGTAGTGGATAAAAACAAATAAGAAAATTATTATATACTGTTTAATAGGTTTTTATTGATTGAAATTTAATGTAATTTTATTGGAATTTTGAATTAATTCTATAGTTTATTAAATCATTTAAACATTTATACCTAGGCAAATGCTTTAGTATTGGTGATGAATAAACTTAGAGTGTACTGACCTAAAAGATCAAACCTAATGAATAATAGTTTCAATTAAATTTATATCTACACAGACTTTATTTTTAATATTAGATTTTGTTTGCAACAATTTTATTCCTTAATTACAATTTAATTTTATCGGTCATATTATTATCTATTTTATTTAGTGCGGAAGAAAAGTTTATTTCGTAGTATGACATACCCACCATTAGTCTTATGTCATTCCTGGCTAAACTAGGGTTATTTAAATCTTTTGAAAAACTTAATAGGCTATACATAAACTTCACTGCCTATTAAACAAACCAGAGAATTAATGTATTAGCATTAAAACTATCTAAGAGGTTGTCTTTTATTTACTAAACATAATAGTTATTTTTCTTAGGAGAATTTATCAATACTTATAAGATTCTACCCGTTTTTTTCAGTCTGAATTACACTAATATTAGAACATACAACTGAAACAAATTCATACTTGACATGTGTTACTAAATATTTACATAATTAGGATATACATAATTACATACAAATATTGTAGATTTATTTTGGTTTAATAGAATTACAAAGAATATCATTATTATTATTAGTTATAAGAAAAACAAAATAATAAACAAATTTATTTATTTTAAATCGTGATTTTCTAACTTAATTCAGTTAAATCTTAATTGAATAATCGTTCTAAGTTTTAAGACATTTAATAACAAATTTTTATCAATTTCATTTTATATGTAAAATATGTTTTTTTTTATAAACCAATTATAATTTATTTCTATGAAATGTCACCGATCTGTTCCGAAATATTGCCTTTGTATGGATACATTTGAATATAAATGTAAATTGGTTTGTTTTTGCTGTAATTTGAGGGCTAATTTTAAAACAACAATAGTTTTTCAATTAAAACAACAATAGCTTTTTCTTAAAAAAGTCTTTTTCAAATAGTAACTTTAAAAAAGGTAACTAAAAAAATATTTAAAAGTATTAATTTTAATTTGACGCAATCCTAACTAATTGACAAACAAATTTAATGATTTGTAATAAACCACAAAATTATCATTTTAATTTAATATTTTCCATTTAATTTAATGTTAAATATTATTTCCTTCTTTTAATCACAGAATAGGAAATACTTGTCTTGCCGGACTTACAACAATAATAACTTAAAGACAAATAACAATTAAGAAATAACAGATTTGCTTCGTTTAGTGAAAACAAAGTTGTCTTAATACAATAATATCTGGTGGTATCATTCTTTCAGTTCATGATATATTTAACATATACATTCAACGTATATAATTAACATTTTATATTCACCAATGTTCATATTCAAGTTTCACAATAAAATTAATACAAATCACATAAATAGAAAATTACATACAATTGACAAAATAAGTTTAAAAATTATCTCACAAATATAATGTTTTGATTATAGTGGAAAAATTCAATAGTTTACTTATTCTCACTATTATCAGCATATATTAATATAAACACAGATAACTTAACCTTGGGAGGTAGTTCCGACTTTCCCAAATTAATTTTACATCAAACACAATAATAACAAAAGAAATATTGTAATGGATATCGAAAACAAAGATTAATTATCTAAACATGAAATAGTTTGTGGTTATTGCCTTAATTAGTGGTATATTTATTTGTATGAATTTATATTATAGGAAGTCTAAAGTCTAAAGTCTATTCACAAAGGTTATGATAGTCATTAAAATTATTATGATAATGTTCGTTAAACCTTTTTTTTACTTAACAGTTTGTAAGTGTTCACAATTATAATATAAGAACGTAACCTAAGTCTATTAAAGTTTGAAAAGTTCTCACAAATATGTATGTTTGTTCTTCTTTACGATTTAAAAAATATAACATCTTGTTAATAAAAGTATGCAGCTTTATATTTCTTTTGCGACGTATTTCCTGAATTTAAGAAATAGGTCAATACATTTGTTTGGATAGATTTTACAGATTTAACAAATACATCCAATGGAGAAGTAAATGCTATTGTAAATTGTAAATAATTCGAGAGGAAAACTCAGTTATATGATAGTTGTTCTTAGTAAAAAATATAGGAGACATTCTACTCTCTTTTTCTTCATATAATGTTTCACAACTTCAATATACAAAACAAGGAACTTTCTGAAGAGGATAAAAATGTTCTAAAATTTATATTATTTCTTATTTAATTGTTGTTTACCATTCTTCCCAGTAAAAAATACGTCATATAATAATATTTAACCAATGGTATGCACGAAGAAGGTCGCAATTTAATATTACCGATAGATTTTATAAAATTAATAAATCATTTAAACCTTTATCAGTATAGAGGAATGCATTTTATGTAAACTAACAATATGAATATTTTTTATGGCTTGTATGTAAGTATAGCTTTACATATTTTATTATTAAGCAAACAATATACACATTTCTTTTATTCTAATTGCATAAAAATGTTCAGTGAATTGTGTTTAAACAAAATAGTAAACCTTATTACGTATTTATCACCACCTGATTGTAAATATATGCATGCAAGTAAATGCATATAATTATAGATTCCTAGACATTTGATACCACTTTATCTTGATATGTCAAGCATACATTGGTGACCTAAGATGTTAAAGTTAAGAATTACATAAACAAATGTTATTAGTATTTCACAATCTTATGTTTGTTTAAAATATTCTTTTTGGAACTTAAATTATTCTCATAACTTCTTCATTATTAAAATCACATCTCTAAGGAAATAATATCCTTAATATTTATTATTGCTAAAAATTATTAACTAAAACTCTAAAAGTGGTTTTGTGTCTAAAGACTATCAATGACTCTTGGTAACAGCTCTAATTAAAAAAAAATTTTTCCCCTAAACTATGTTTTGCAGTTCTCTTACTCCCACTGGTGATGGTTTTAGTTTAAACATCATAGTTATAGATTTTACGAAAGCATAATTAAGTTTTCCGAATCATAAGTTGTTAATTTTAAGTCACAAAGTATAAAATATATTGCTAATATTTTTAAATCTTAAAGGAATGTCTGATAGTTTTTAAATTTAATTACCTAATAAAAAAGCCCGATGTAGTATTAATACAATATGATTTTATAGTCACTTATATATAATTTGTAGATTTTTATGATCAATAAATTTAAATAATATACTAATATAATAAGCTGATTACGATGTGTCAATTTGATAAATATCCTAAATTTCTAAGTTATTGTGTTCCATTCAATATTTAACTTTGTTAATTAATTGTTAATTTTGTTTTTAAATAATTGTATATATTTGTGCAAAATCTGTATAAATGTAAAATATAAAACACTTGTCTTAAGAGACATAATTATAAGTATAATATAATATACACAAATTACCACAATTAAAACAAGTTTTTAAGATTGGATCAATAGTTGATATTTTTATCGTAAATTCTATCTTATTGTTCGGTTGAAGAAAAATATGCTTTAAACAGAATTTAAATTTTGTCAACAGGAATGTAAATATTGTATAGAAGAAGAAATACTAAAACAAATACCCATATAAGTCCATTTCAGCGACTGTAAGCACTTTCAGAAGTATAAGTTGACTAAGACGGATAAAGCTTAGGGAGAGGGTTAAACTTTATTGCAACAAGTAACCTTTTACACAGTTAGCTGTTGTCAAGATCACATAATTCAATGTACGTCAAATCCTTAAAACATTGCTTTACCATTACTTTATTTTATTGCCAGGCCATATCACTACCTAGTTTTCGGATAGTATTATGTTTTGATTGACTAACCTGAACATAACGTAATGTTAACTTATGATTGATATAACTATTTCTTCTTTATCTTAAAAAAACTGATTTTCTGATTAAACAACAACTTGTTGCTTAAACAGGTAATTTAATCTAAAATCATTTAATTGTATTATAACAATAAAAATTACATTTGGTAACACTAAAGTTTCTTAAACATATTTGCATTATAATCTTTACTGTTTCGTTTTAAACATAGACTTTATAATTAAAATTTCATGAATTATTTACAATGATACAAAAGTTTAAATTATTCATTATAAAATACAAATATATACCTTCTTACTGCTCATTAGTTCACTGCTATTAAATAATAAAATTGTAATTTGCACATGTATATTTGCAAATTAATGTCACACTAACATCAGAAAAATAATAATATGACCTTACTGTGTCTGTGCAATGGTAAAGTTAGTGGTATTAGTTAATCAATTAAATAAGTTTATAAGAAATACATCTTCAAAATGAAACAACAAACTCAACATTTTAACTTAAAAATAAAAATAAAAAAAAGATAAAGTAGTTGTTTGGTTTGTATTATTAAAAATAAAGAATTTATTAGAATGTTTTTTATGTTTATTTATCTGCAATTAAAATGCTGCTATTTCAAAATTAAGTTTGACCCATAACACAAGTCTCTACTTTTAGTAAAGTTTATAAAAAGAGTAAAAATTGAAAATAAACTAGTAACATAAGTAAAAGGACAGCATGAGCCTTAATTTTAAGGAAAGCTACGTAATAATATTATAATAAATTTCATAATAATTGTAACTAATAATATTATTATAATATTGCTATATAACCGATATTATTATTTATTACATAAATGTTAACTGAAAGACAAACTATGATAACATGATGTAAATATGAACTAAATTAAAGTAACTACTATGAAGTAATAGTAGAATGTCGTGAGGAAAATATCACGCAGCTAAATCACTCCCTTGCAATTGCCTTTATTATTACTGATTTGACCTTATTCATTACCCACCGTACTAACAGCTGATGAGGTCTATAAAATAAAAGGAAACAAAGTTGGATACTTTAGGTTGTTTAAGACATTTACAAATAAATTAAAAAGGAAATGAATTAAATATCTTATTTTTAATTAAACTTAGATAAATCGTTCATCAATAATTTTGTTTATAAATAATTTATCAATATTTTAAACAGTTTTGAAAACTCTCATTGTACTTATATACCCAATAAAGTAATTGCAAATAATGAAAAGATAAATCAAGAAATCTAAAATAAAAATTATATCTAATACTATCAAATACTTTTAGACTTATATAAAGAAAAAGGCGGAGTTAAAATTTAAAAATTCTCATCTTTGAAGTTACCAAACCGAAATTTGTATTCAACTTGATGTCTTCCATCTGTTCACAAGGCTCATTTACTTTAAATTCACACAAATCTACAAGAGTGCGTCAAACATAAATTAATGCACCGTGTACCAATTATATAAACAATGGAATATTCACAAAGCAATGTAAACTAGTTTGACACGTTTCCTGTTTTACAACAATAAAAAGTTATCTAGTTAATAACTCTGACGTAATCTAGTATGCCATTTATGACGTGCCTCAAACAATAAATTTATAAATAACATATTCATATGATAAATATGTATAAATATACATTATGATGGGATGTACAAGTAATAACAGATGCTAGATAAACATAATAAAGGCATAAGTGTGCATTAAAAATGAAGTGAAGGTATCATAGTTGTTAAACTCAAATAACTAACTCCACAAAATTAAGTAACTATTACGAATCCCAATTTCTCTAACTTATCACAATTAATTTTACTACAGACGTCATGGTACTATTAAATCTTAGTTATTTTAATTAAGTATTAAATTAGTTAATAAAACTAAGTTTTTTACCATGTGTTATATAAACATTGCGCCAATATGTCATTATTAATTAAATCACTTATGATTACTACTTAATTTTGTATGTATAAAAGATGTTTTCCCGCTAAATTGTTTGCAATTTATTACATTGTTATAGTTGTTTTGTTTTTTAGTTTTATGTGCCTTGTCAATTTAGTGGTAGGCTACATAATAAAAATAATAATAGTTTCTGTAAAAAGATAACCTGATGTGAACAAGTTCTATTGACGCAAATTGTTGTTAAACTTAGTTAATTAATTATATAACGTTTCCATTTATCAGCATGACACATCCTACAATTTAGTAATAAATTGGTATTGTACGTTATTTTATATGTATTTATTTTGTTAAATACAACTAAATAAAAGAGTTGAGAATAAAATTTGTTAGAATTTTAAACACACATTTTGAAGTTTATACATATTAACTAAACTTATTTGATTACTTTATAAATGTAAATATCCATTCATTCAAATAGGATGAGTTTGGGAATAAAGTTAGTGCATTAAAACAAACCTAGCGCAGTTGTATTCATATAAACAACGACAGTTGTGGAATTCATTGTGATTTCAAAAAGCAATCAAGTTTAATCACTGCTTCGTCAAACATTGAAGAACGTTTACAAAACAACAGCGAAATTACAGTCTGACGTATTTTGTAATCCATTACGTCAAAAAAATGTTCCACGATTATTGAGGATGAACGCAAAGTGTTATTGCAGTTATATTAATTTAAATACAACCTTTTATGTATCGACATAAAAATAAATAAAATTAGTGTATTTTACAATGATATAAGTGGAAAAAAACGGTTGAAAAAGTTACTGTAGAAAAATATAAGTTCTAATTTTCTCTAGATGATTTATCACTCAATGATTACAGTATTTTAATTTCGAGAGAAAAAATAACAAGGAAATTATAAATATACAATATGCATTTTTATAAGAGTATAGTTAACATTTTTTCTTAATAATAAGTTAATTAAAACAATTTTATTTTTTGATAATATTATCTTATGATAATAATAAGAAAGTAATTATAAGAAATAAACAATAGAAAAATAAAACTATATTTTAATAATTATTTGCAAATCAAAATTCAGCTACGGGTGTTAATATCAGCTAATAAGGATCATAAAAAATGTCATAATTATTATTATCTTGTATTATCACCATTTAAACTTAGTTATTAGATACTATATATGATTGAAAAAAATGCAATAAAATGGTTTAGTCTGTGTGTTCAAAATTTGTATTGTTAAGAAAATTTTCCCAAAATTTTATCTTTGAATGCTTATAACTGGAAAATGAAGGCATCTATTGAAAAACGGTTTACGATGTTCTTATTTATTTATTTTCCTTGAAATGTCACATTGAAAGGTTGTGTCGTATGACTACCATTCCATTTAAAGACATAAAGTTGCAAACAATATGGCGGAAAAAAATTTCAGATTAACAAAAATGTCTGATTTTTAAAACTATGAAGATCCGCATAAACTTTTCGGCCAAGTACGTCTCAGTTACGCAATATAAAGCTGTTTCCATACTTAAAAACCTCCCTGTTTATATTTTATAACAATACATAATTTTCCTTCAGTAATGTTGGATTTAAAGTATTAAATAACTAATAGTTTTGATTTATCTCAAGTAAAGTCCTCATAAAGGGAAATAATGATACCAGGTGAGAAAACCAAGTGTAAGACAATGATATTCTGACTATGAATAATTGTTTATCTGTCAACTCCAGAGAGAAGTGATTAGTTACCTTACACTTGGCAGTTGTGACTATTAATCTTGTAAGTTTAGGTATGTAAGGATTCAGTGTCAGATTTCAGTAAGCTATAAGTTATATAACACGGTTTTAAACTGTAAAATAAAATGATATAGCTTGTTGTAAAATTATTATTTGGAAAAGTATTACTGTACTTAAGTTTTTAATCTTAAACACATACAAACAAAAAAACTATGTGCACAAACAAATTACTAACCCGTTTAGTAAAATAAAATGTGTCCTATTTAGGTAGAGTAATTTGCGCTTCGCATGACAATCCTCTTACTTTTTTAACTCGCACAACTGGCATAATACTGATGAGTAAAATAGTGTTTGGGCAATTTAAAATTTTCAAAAGGGAACAAGTAGATAGTATTTAATTAAGTGTATAAATTGCCGTCTGGTATAAATCACCCAACCTAGGTCTAAAATGTATTCATTATTAACAATATATATTTTAGTTTACATGCTTAACTATTATTCAAAAATATTTTACTGTCGTTTTAAAGATGAAATCAAATAAATGTAATTTTTTAATTCAGTTTTATCTATAGTTTTGAGTATAAAAGTAACAGCCTGAATTACAATGGCAGACCGTTTATTATATACATTGTCTATTTTATCGAAACATTCAAGTACATTTATATTAATATTAATTTTGTAATACTAAATGTATAAGAAGCCTCCCGCAACAAATTTGGCTTTACTTTTAATTATAAAATATATTTTATAAAAAGTTAATGAGCCTCTGTTACTATGAACAAAGAACAAAGCGTACAGCTGAATTTCTATGGTTGAAGAACGATATCAGGTATTTGCATGCAAAGAAGACAAAGTATTTTATAATGTGTACTTTTTGTTCTATATCTTAACAATTAAAAAATATTTTTACTCGTAGATTGTGGAAAATGAATAACTAGAAACATTTTTGTAATGATCTGACGATGGTGGCTTAGATTCATCGAAACCGGTTATCAAGAGATAAATAAGGATTGTTAAGTCGGAGAGAAAATAAATGGTAATTATTTTATATTAATTACATAACTTTATTCAAATATTACCCCAAACATCGCCATAAACAAACATCTAAATACAATGTTGCCCCCTTAATTTAACTTTAGTTAACTAACGGAACAAAATTACTAAAAGATGAGCCACCAAAATACAGGGTTATTCAAAAAGAAAGGTGCAAAAGTAAGGTTAATTCATTTGCATGCTCTGAGTTGCAAAATCATGAAAACAGAATAAAACTGTTTCTTATATTAACAAGTTTTATTTTAAATTAAAAACCCAGATTTATATGCATTAAAAATGCTTAATGTGAGCTCCATTAGAAACTCTGCAAATATCCTGGTGAAATTCCAACTCAGACCAGACATTCTGTAGCATTTCCTGGGTTATGGACTCCACGGCTTCTGTTATTCGATGTCTTAATTCTTGCAGTGTTTGAGGCATATAGGGTTGTACACTTTACCTTTGTTAAAACTCCCACAAGAAAAAATCACATCGCGTTAAGTCAGGCGATCTTGGCGGCCAGCACTTCAAAGGACTGTCTTCATTTCCAGAGCGTCCAAACCAACGGTCTTTTAATATCATTCAAAAACTAACGCACTTCAGACTTGAAATGTGGAGGAGCACCATCTAGCTGGAAAACTACGTCTGGAACATCTTCTATAGGCTGAGGAATGAGCCATTCTGACAAGGTATCTAAGTAAACGATTCCAGTTACAGTGCGTTCAATAAAAAAGAAAGGTAACGAGCAAACTCTAAAACAAAAAATACCTTTTCTTGTTTTGTAGTAGCCATTTGTTGGGAGGCTTCGTGGTACTCAACTAAGCAACTGATACAAGACCTAATTTAGTCAAAACAAACTTATAAACACGCCCTTTCCATTGTTGTTACAATCAGCTGTTTGAAATCACGGAAACAGACGTACCAACCGTTTAGTTTTGCACCATTCTGATATTTGCAGAGTTTCTAATGGAGCACACATTGAGCATTTGTAATGCATATAAATGTGTTTTTTTAATGTAAATTAAAACTGGTTAATATGAGAAACAGTTATATTCTGTTTTCATGATTTTGCAACTAAGAGCATGAAAATGAATTAACCTTTCTTTTGCACCATGCTTTTTGAATAACCCTGTATATATTAAATTTTCAACACAATCTGAAAAGATCGTTGTAATTAATTAGTCATGCTTGTTTGCTCTAGTGTTTGAATTTCGCGATTAAAGTTATCTACGTGTTTAGAAACAACACATTAATAATAATTCCTAATATATTCCATTTATAAATGTATTCTTCTTCTAGCAGTATTTTAATTTTATTATATTTAAAATTCTTTAAACTGATATTTAAACATAAAAAGAATATTTGCAATATGTGTGTGATTTTTAAGCATATCTTGTTTAAAATAATCGTTAATCAATACTTTGCTGAATATTAGGCCTATGCCTCAAATATATGAATATACAAAAAAGGAATATTACCTCTTTGTTTTGATTTAAATATGTTTTTAAAAATTAGGAGAAGTATCAATACATAGAGGAAAAACACTACATTCAACAATTACTAACTCTTTGTAATAATTTGATACTCGTTAGGTGAAGCGTTTACCTATTAGAGTAGATTTTAAAATTAATTATATTTATATAAATAAATCATTACTTAATTCTCGCTGATTTCTATTAAATTGCATTGCGACATAACATCTACGTTAATAGCTGGACCATTTAAATAAAGAAATGTAATCATTAAACCTTAAAGTGAACTGAAATGGGCTATAAAGGGTACTTTAATGGTCTTAATGCCTTGCATATTTCTTCGATTTAAAGTAACTAAGAAGTGCTTATAGCTTAATAGGTTTTCTCTTTATGACGTTTGTTTTTAAAGAGAACCGATTTAGTATCTAATTAGCTTCAAAACGTGTAAAATAAAATAAAAATTATCTAACAGTTTTGAACGTTTTTGTTTTAGACCCGTTGTCAAAACATTACATTTTTTGTTTAGTGTACAAATATTCAGGAATCAACAATACGTGAAACGAATATTGTATGTCCGATTAAACAAAAAGAAAATATTTATAATAAATATTTCCTAATACTGCAATAGTAAATAAATATACTTTTATTTAAAAGTTAGTTATTTCTTATGATTATTGAAAAAACATCATTGAGAGTAAATAGATAAATAATTGTAGATAAAGTACTGTTTAAATTGTTATTATTTATAGTTCATGTTTCACACAAATACCACATTTGTTTTTATTTTTACTTATGATCAAATGATATAATATTTTGAGACAAAAAAATATGAACTGGTATTCGTAAATGTAACTATTCTAAAGATTTTAAATATTTGATTTTAAATTTATTAACTACTAACCTAGATAAAATATGAACCATTAGAACGTTAAACTTATTTTCACTTATTAGACATGTTTATCAACACAACTATAGTAAAAGTTTTAGATTTGTAATAACAATCATTAATACTTCTAATTAGAAAAAGATAATGCAGAAGATTTTATTTGAATTCCTTGGGTAGGTTTACTTATTTGTTGTTTTCTTACACTTAATTTTGTATTCGTGAAACTAAATGTAAAGTGTTTGTCTTAGTACATTTTGATTATTAAAATGTTATATATAGTAAAATACCACATAATATATTTACAATTTATCACTTCTTATGAGTGAAAAGGATTTGTTGTAGACGAAGTTGACTTATTTTGTTGAATACCGACAAAAATAAACGTAAGTGGTTTAACTAATAAGACCACATCTTCTCACTAATATTATACAAATACTATAAAAATTTATTTTAACGTTAACAAAAAAGTGATATGTCACGTTAACACGAATAAAGCCAATGGTTTCAAAGTGGACAAATAATTAGAAATGACATTTCGAAAATGTTATTCGTTTTTATACTTTCGCCCATCTGAAAATTTATTCAAGATTTTATAAATACTATAAAGTTTAATTTGTTATTTAGTAATTTTACTAATTTTACAATATTGTAGTATGTTTTGCGATTTATTTGCTACTTATTGGCTGTTTGTTCACGTACAGAAATGTTGACAAAAGTTCACAGTAACACTATTAATTGTACATTTAAAAACTGTTTTAGTTTTTGATATACAAAATAAATTAAATGTAAACTATATTCAATATATTATTAAGAAAGGTTTACCTATAAGCAAAACAATACATATAATTTTTTACCGTAAAAGTTACAATTTTTACGTTTAAACAATGTTTTACATGTTTTAGTGAAGAATAAATAAAAAAACTTTAATCGTGCAGCTATTTTAGATAGAAAAGATTGTTCAGTTGAGCTAAGGTCATACAATGTAGATGTTTATATATTTATTTCTCCTAAACCAAAAGTACTCACTAGTTACTTTATACTTGAAATTATATAAATAAAATTTCCAATTATAGTGTGAATAACCTAATTACACTAAATGTATTTTAATCAGTACATAATGCGCATGTTATTTCATTCATTATTGACACTTATCTTTAAGATTGGTTCAAGTTGTATACAACGTTTTCATTTTACTATTACAAATTCCTGTGTGTGTTGTTGTTGTTTTTTTTTTTTTTTTTGCAACAACATTCATTGTTTTACTTCTTATTGTATACTTCTTATTGTATTGTATTGTTTGTTTTAAAAATAGTTTCTATCATCATATATGACGAATGAATACGTGATATGGTAGCTTGTAGACATGCTTCAATAAAGTTTTCAGAATAATTGTTATGGTAACTTGTATTGAAATTGTTTAAAACTAAATCCAATCTGCTTATATGAGTGCTGTTTAATTATTTTATGAAATACTCGAAATGCTCTCTGAATAAAAGGATTTATCTCGGAACTTTTATAATTTAAAATAGCAATCAAACCTTTTTAATCTACTTTATTTCAAACAATGGCAATATGATAAAAGTTATAATTGGAAAATAGTAAACTTTTAATGGATATAAGAAAGTAAATAATTGACATTTAATAAATTATTCAATTGAAATACTTGCTTTAAGGTAATTATTTTAGTAATTATCTACTTATTACGATTATGAAATCATTCTAATATTTTGTATGTAGAAATAAAATATCTGCTATTATTTATAGAGGCTGCCTTCATTACTTTTGTAACTTCTGTCCAAAAATCTGAATGTTTTACGAGAATATTATTTTGAAAATTTGGTGAACCATCGCTTACTTTAACAAATCTTTTGTGTTTAACAAAATTATAGCAAAAATAATATAAACTTGTAATTATTACTTCCATTAAGCAGGGTATCTTGCAATTCATACATTGTGAGCTTGTATTATATTTTGCGTACTTATTTTACAGTAAAGTTGAAATTAAGTTTCCTTTAAAAGTGTATGGCTTATACCACTGCTGTCAAATTACAATCCCTACTATACACATCAAATGTTTATTTCAACAAAATTGTGATATTTCGTAAATATTAAGAGCATGTAGTATTGTTAAGGAATTATATGTTATTTATGTGCTAAAAGTATTAAATTTTGTTAAAAATATATTTTCTTTTGGAATTATAAGTTTCATTTTGTTATTGAGGTTAAAAAGATATTTCTGCTAGTCTGTTATATGAGTTGATTTATAACATTGCCTACGAAAATCATAAATACAAAATGATAAATAAATATAATATAACCTTACCTCGATATTCAGCCAAATCACTTAATTCGCTAGTCTTTAACCACAATTTTTAAATTAATACAAGATATAGTTTTGGTAATTGGTTAAATGCTTTCTTTAGCATTTAAAGTATGTGCCATGCTTATATTAGTAAATATTTAATTACAAAATTAAATGACACAAGATTTATACATATGACAATAAATAATGTTTTTCTAAATTTAGTCATTTTATATAAAAAAAAGGAATTCATTATTCTACTTATTTATTCTCCTAAAATCCTCTAAATGTAAATTGCTTTGAATATCGTCCTTCTTAGTCAGATTGGAAATTTTCTGGAAATTTAATTATTTTATTTCAAAATATTCATGCAGTCTTTGACGGTATATTTAATGTGGACCATTAACATATAAGTTAAATTTATTGATCTGGAATCAAGAGGTAAAGATTTGTTTAAACGTACCAAAAACTAATCGTACAATCCTTATTACTTCTTTGAATACAATGTTTCTTTATGAATATAAACATACACTTGATAGGTATGAAAATACTTATTTTAAACTGTGGTATACTTACTCGAAAATAAAATCCACAAAAAATATACTTCAAATTCAGTATTCTAAATTAAAATATATGTAATGTACAGACAATGGAGGATATATGTTATTATAGAAAAATAATTATTTTAAATTGCAATTTTAGCAAAACGGTAATAATATAACATTTTATTGGAGTTAGATTAAAGAAATGATAGGGCAGAAATGTAAAAACACGGAAGAAATTGCTTTGAAAAATGAAAATGGCTGCTTGGTTGCGGATCATGTGCTCGAACCAAATGATATTCATACATTCTTTCTCTCGGTTGCTTCGGAGTTGAGACAGGTTATTTTAAAAGACAGAGATTTATAGGAAGATCAAGCATTTGTGAACTCAAATGAGGCGTTCAGCGAGGTTGCGTGCAAAAATTCTATATTTTTATATCCTGTGTTTGTTAATGAGCTTAAAAATGTTTTTAGATCGTTAAATCCTAGAAAAATTCCCGGGTATGATGAAATATCTTCGTTTATCGTCAAAAATGTTTCCGATAACTTGGTACAGCAACTGCAATATATTATAAACCAGAGTTTTAGTGCTGGAGAATATCCTAGTGACCTGAAACAGGCGATTATTAAACCACTGTATAAAGCAAATGATAAGACAGAACGGAGTAATTTTAGGCCCATATGTCTTTTATCTATTTTTTCAAAAGTGTTTAAGAAAGTAATAAAAACCAAATTATTACATTTTTTTTTTACAAAAATTACTACTTTAGTAAACATCAATTTGGTTTTCGAGAAGGTGTGAGTTCACTGGTATTCGTTTGGTTTACACTGGTATCAATTCACTTGTTTATTGATATTACGAAGGCGTTTGATACTGTTGACACTAATATCCTTCTAGATCGTTTGTACAATACGGGAATTCGTGGTATAAATCATGAATGGTTTAAATCTGTTTTGTTTAAATAGATCTCAAAAAACTAGAGCAGTTGAAAGTTTAAGTGAGTCGGGAGCTTTAAAATATGGCACAGGGTTCAGTGCTTTCTGGTATTTTGTTTTTAATATATATCAATAATTTGTGTAACGGTAAATTTAGAGGAAAGCTTGTTGCTTTTGCCGATGACATAGCCCTGTTTTACAAAGCAAATATAATACAACAAGTTAAGGATGATATGCTAACCGATTTAAAACATTTACGATGGTGGTTCACTGCCAATTTTATGATATTAAGTCCTAAAACAAAATTTGACATCTTTAATTTGCGTAACCAGTTGACCTTCGCTTCTCCTTTAAAATATAATTTACGACATTGCTTTATCAGTAACAGTATTAATAAACGGTACCAGGAACTGGCACATACTTCCTCACAAACATATTTAAATTACTAAACAGATTCACTGTGACTTGTAGGGTGGAGTAGGAGAGTTTTTTTTATTAAAGTTGGAGATTAACTAATAAATATTATTATTATTATTATCTAGAGAGAAAACTATTCGATCGATTTCGAAGAAATTTGCACCAAACACGTCAATTAGGACTTTATAGATGTACGTAAAAAGGTTTTGAAAATTTTTGAAAAACAACCCCATTTATGGTCAAAAACCCCCAAAAATCAGTTATTATTATTATTATTAGCTAAACGAGAATTTTTAGAAAGATGCGGGGTTTTGTATATGGTAGGGCACATTAAAGGCTACAAATAAGCCATATTTTATCAAAATCGTTAGAGCCGTTTTTTTATAAAAAAGTAATAATTTATTTTTTGGGGGTTGTTTGGCCAAAAAGGGGGTTGTTTTTCAAAAAATTTCAAAACCCTTTTTCGTGCATCTATACAAGCCAACTGGACATGTCTGGTGCAAATT
>JAGFPH010013975.1:10557-24919 GCA_018207615.1 Philaenus spumarius | reverse complement strand
TATTTAAGATGTTGAATTCAAATTTAGAATTTTTTATGTTACGATTAACAAGTGAACACAACACCAAGAATTTATTTGAACAATTTTCAAAATAGCGGCTGTTTTGTCGTTTATGTAGGTTCAAAAAAACCTGTTTATTGACAATATAACGAAAACATAAGTTTTTGGTAATTGGCTACAACATTATTTTAAAATTAGCCTAAAACCAAATTTTCAGAGCAATAGATTTTATCTTATTTATTAAAACTATAAGGACTAGGGGAAACCCCTGCGTGCCCCGCACGCCAACCCCGTTGGCACTTTCTATACACATAATCATGCTACGTTTTCTTTATAATCAAAGTGTAGGATTAATAATTACCACAAAGCTAAGATGGTAAATAATGTTAAATCTAATTATTTCGTTTATTTTATAACAGCAGTTATAATAAAGGTTAAAAGAACCAAGGCTCAGGTAACCTTTAATAAAAATCTAACATAAAAGTTACAAATACAAATAGTTGTTTTTAAGTGTGAAATGAGGTGTTAATGGAAATATTGGAGCAAACTGCTGTTTTATCTATTATTTTATTCAATTGGTCGCTATGGTAAATTCATCTGTCTTGGCCTAACCTAAGAATTTTGTCCGAATAAATTTACAAATATTGAAATAAAAATATTTTTATCAAAATGTATTATAGCCTATGTTATTTAGGGATAGGGATGCTTTTTATTAGTAAAACTATTTTTTCAATCAGTTCAGTAGTTTATGGATTACCCCCTACATAAAAAAAACGAATTTGATCTCTTTATAATATTAATATTATACATTCGTTGTAACATTCCTCTAGGTTTAATTTCCCAACTTAACCATGTATTACTTCATTAGATTTCGAAAAGTATAAACAAACATTAATTAAAAATGCTAATTAAATAATTATTTATTATAATGAAACATCAATAAACTAGCTTGCCTCTTTAGGCTGTGACACTAACTGCTTAATTGATCAATTAAATTGTCTGAATAAAAATACCAACCGCGTTTTAAGACACAGTCGTATTAAAGTGCATTAAAACTATTCAATAGGTAAACAAAAAATAATAAGTTGAGTTTAAACATTGCTTTATTCAAATGATATGATAATCTGCATTTTTTTAATTGAATTAAGGGTTCTATTTCACTCGTAACTGAGCTTTCTTCGTGAATGATACAGTCTGGTTTCATGAATAATTCAGTTGAAGTCTTTGTTGAAAAAATGTATTTTCATCGTGAAAAGAATGTACGGTACTATCTAGCTGGAAACAAGTTGTACCTGATAGTTCAAGGGGTGGATCTACGTTTTAAAGTTTATATTTTCCTTGTATAGTTTTGAGTAAAAACCACAATTATTTGTTCTAGCCACATATCGAAAGCTGTTGTAACTTTATTACCAATTTTAAAAATATTTGATTTTTTACTTTCTCCACCCTATACGTAGTATATGGAGAAAGTTTTGTTTTCGTAAAAATGTTCGAATTTGAATTTTCAGTTGAATTATCTGTTTTGGTGCTCCCAGAACCCCAAAAATTTTTAAATGCAATTATCTGTGTTGGTGCTCTCTGGACCCAAAAATATTTTCAGTTGAATTTTTTGTTTTGGTGCTCCCTGAACCCAAAAAAGTGTTTTTAGAGTGGTGTCTGTCTGTCAGTCTGTCTGTATGTATACACGACCAGAGAGGACACTATTGGTCCGATTTTCATGAAATTTGGTATGTAGGTACTAAACCCATATCTCCAGGCGTTTTTTAAATTTTTTTTAAATTTTAAATTTTTAAGGGTAATTTACCCCTAACAACCCATAAAAAACGACAAAAATGCATATTTCTCAAAAACGGCTCTAACGATTTTGATCAAATTTTCAGTTTCAAATTTTTGACCAAACAAAATGACACCACCCGCTTTTATCAAAACTTCGGCGTTTTATAATTATGGGGAAATGTTTAAAAATAAACAAGTTTGTGTTGTCAATCTAGCATCGCGGCGGCGGCCGTACGGGGTAGCACCACGGTAGCAAGCACGGCCAGTAATTCAAAGGTCGCGCGATCGAATCCCGCCTGGGACAATAATTTTTTTATACGATTGACGTAGGTAGAATATTATGTTTTTGTTTTGTTCTAAAAAGTAGTAAATAAAATGATTAAAAACAATATTATTTTGACTCCAGTAAGTTGGGAGAAAGTTTGTGTCAGTTAACTGATAACGTTTATTTTTAAATCGTTAACACTTGATCAAATAGTTTTCGAAGTGTCATTTGAAAGCCCTCCGCCCTACAGTTATTATAGGAAATATGAGATATTGCAGTGACTCTTGTGGTGAGACCTAACGTAGAGCGTAATAAATGAGCACCGATCATGGTCCCCACTGACGTTTTGGTGTGTCAGTAAAAACTTAATTTATAGGTCTATTCAAAAAGTCTTTAGGATAAATTCGTTAGCCAGAAAATCCAACAACCGAAGCACGTTTCTAAACTGAAAGTATCAAGTTGTCGCTAGAATAACAGTTTTTTTTTGCGGGTTTGATCTGAACAAAATATATTTAGAAGATTTTTCTGCACATTTAGTTATTTTACACTACCTTATTGCATGTCTGGATCGACAAAACGCCAAAGCATCCAGTATATTTTACCTCGTGATGCGAGTTTGTATGCTGCGAGCGAAGCGAGGGAGCCCATAATCTGAGGCCGCAAGGTCGAACGGTACGAAGCAGCGCGTGAGCCGGGGCTGGAGGCCGAGGTGGAAACAATTTATAGAGACTTCGTGATTAGACCAATTTCCAAAATAAGTAAAACATATAAAGTTAATTTTGGAAATTGGTGGTTCAGCTGCTATATCAAATAATTTCTCTAATTTACATAATTAATTTAATGTCTATCAGAAAATGTGCAGTTGACTGGTAATTATTTACGGACTACGCCCCTTGCCTTCTTAAATCTTGGTTTAATTATTATAAACCAGTTTTCTTCGCTATATATTTAAGTTTTTCTGAAAAACTTGCCGCAGCAAGACTAAATTCCTGCACGCCGTCTCAAGGTCAGGAGAAGTTTTACATAATAACAGAGTTGAAAGTACTCTGTTAGTTCAGCAAACAATCTTAATCAAACGTAATCTATCTATATATAAAAGCGAAATACCACTCACTCACTCATAACGATTTCTCAAAAACTACCGAACGGATTGAAATGAAATTTGGTATGTAGCTTCCTCTAGGGCCATAGGAGCTCTCTAAGAAAGGGTTTGAAAAAATTAGAAATTTTAGGGGGGGTTTGGGGGATCAAATTTATTAAAAAACGATTTCTTCAAAACTACCGAACGGATTGGAATGAAATTTGGTATGTAGCTTCCTCTAGGGCCATAAGTGTTCACTAAAAAAGGGTTTTAACAAATTGTAAATTTTATGGGGATTTGGGGGGTAAAAATTACTAAATCACGATTTCTACAAAATTACCGAACAGATTGGAATTAAATTTGGTATGTAGCTTCCTCTTGGGCCATAGGTGCTCACTAAGAAAGGGTATGAAAAATTTCGAAATTTTAAGAGGGGTTTGGGGGGATCAAAGTTACTAAAATCATAATTTCAGATCTTTTATTATTATGACAATAGTGCTTTTATTATTTAAGATCTATATATATATATATATAAGTCAAATACCACTGACTGATTGAACACTTAAAAAGAATACAATTACGTTAAAAAGACTGAAAATACCAACCACCATAGGCAACGCCGTACGGGTCAGCTAGTACAAGATATATCCAAACAGATAATAACCACAAACCATTAAAACTTCATATAATTATTATTTAAATCATGTCTGCTCTTCCAATTGTTTGCACTATGCCCATTTCGGCTTTTTATTTAGGATCACGTACGTCCTTTCGGTAACATTATACTTCATCACATTTTTAAACAACACATTTACGAACTTCGACATACGTTTAAATAATGAAAAACACAACACTTATTACGATTAAAAACACTTTGCTAAGTAACACATTTTTAAAAGACTATAGTCTTTGTCGTTTCACGGGACTGTGTAGCCGGCTGTGGTTGATAGTTTTCCTCTTCAGTAAGATGAAAAATGCGCGAAATTAAAATTTCTTACGTGGCGAGATCTCAACCTAGGCGCGCAAAACAAGTTTTAACTAAAATTGATTAGAAAATACACAAAACAACACTGCAGTATTTATGTAGCTTCCGAAAGTAAGAAAAAAGTCCAGTTACTTCTTTGAAAAATAATTTTATTGAAACACGATACATAACTACAGTGTAAGAATTTAGAACAACAATTTTTACAAAAAGGAACGACTTTGTTAAAAAGGGAAAAATCTATTTTACTTTCTCACTATACTGTAGTATAGAGAAAGTATAGTGATCGCAAAAAAAATCGATGATGAGATTTTTGTGGAAATATCCGTTTGGGACCCCCTGAGTCCAAAAAAGTGGTTTTTACAAAATGTCTGTCTGTATGTCTCTATGTACGTATGTCTGTATGTATACAAAGCTAGAGCGAAAACTATTCGATCGATTTTAAACAAATTTGCACCAGACATGTCAATTAGGCCTATATAGATGCACGAAAAAGGGTTTTGAAAAATGTTGAAAAACAACCCCCTTTTTGGCCAAAAAATCTGTTACTATTTTTTTATAAAAAATGGCTCTAACGATTTTGATAAAATTTGGCTTATTTGTAGCCCTTGATGTACCCTACCATATGCAGAAAACCGTATCTTTCTAAAAATTCTTGTTTAGTTAATAATAATAACTGATTTTTGGGGGTTGTTTTCAAAATGTTTCAAAACGTTTTTTCGTGCATCTATACATCCCTAATTGACATGTTTGGTGCAAATTTCTTCGAAATCGATCAAATAGTTTGCTCTCTAGTTAATAATAATAATATTTATTTGTTACTCTCCTAGTTTAATATCACCTCTCCTACCCCTCCTACAATTATGAAGCCACAGCGAATCTGTTCAATAATTTAAATATGTTTGTGAAAAAGTATGTGCCAGTTCCTGGTACCGTTTATTTGTGTTTATCATAGAGTACGATTTATAGAGCCGTGGTTAACTCCAACAAAATCGACTTGCAAAAGCGTCACGCGTAATGTATGCAGCAACACCGTCAGCTAGCTTGATTATGATTATCACGGATTGATCTGGCATACAGAGAAATAATAGCGGTAGGTTACTACACTGGTTCAATTAAGACAACTACACGATACATATCTACTATGCACTACTATATACATGGTGTAAGTAGTATTACTTAAGATGAACCACTCTAAATTATAAATATAGTGGAGCTAGACTCGTGAGTAAAAATAACCATACAGTAAAGACCACGAAGGAATACCGTTTAGGGACGGGCTTGTGTACACCGAGACCTTGAACGCTCCAATCGCCGTAGTGCGACGTTGTCACGTTCTTCCCACGCTTCTAACTGAACGCATTTATAATTCTTTAAACTGTGCGCTCAAGCCTCGAACGGTAAATAACAGGAGTGTTCGAGACTAGTAGATGTGGCAACGCTGCGCGTCCATCCTATTGGCCGCCACGCAACGGTATTCTTTAGTGGTCTTTAATATAATAACATTATTATTCCATCAGGTAGTTTCTAAAATAAGACCACGCCCTAATACGAGAGATAAATGAGAGGTAAAAAAATATGTATCATGACACCTTCTTAACGAATTTCCATAGGACAGATAAGCTATTACCGTGACTCTTGTGGTGAAACTTAAGGTCAGGAGTTGTATATGAGCACTGATCATGATCCCCAGAACACGTTTCATTAAAATATGTGTTCGGACCCTAATGGCCGCATTTTACGTCCGATTTGGGACACACGTTGGTCTCCTAAGTGGCTCGGAAGAGTTCCAACAATCAGAAACACTTTTTTGACTGGAAGAATTTTTTTTAATTTTCCGTACTAGAATGAATTGAAATAAATACAGGAAATTACAATAGTGTTTTACCTGATTGTTAGTCCATCTTGTGACTTCTTGAGTTGTCCTACTTACGACGCGTTTCGAGACCGTAGTCTCATTATCAAGTATAAAATATATTAATCACTGTTCAGGTAGTCATATACACACACACAAACACAAAAACATTACAAACACAAAGTACACAACACATAATTTATAGTGCGTTACGGTTTTAGCCGGTTGGTGTACACCATTTTATCGTCCATGATACACTGAACTAAACTAAATAAAGCAGCCTACTTTGTATGGTGATTATTGACCGGTTCTATCTTGATAACCGAGGGCTGTATCATATAAGTCATTTGATTGAAATGACAGCTGATCATTTAATACGTTATCAGGGTTATGTCTGAATTCCCTGTAAATTTCGAATTCTTCGATGGCGTGCATTAGTCTCCCCTTTACGCAATAATGAAGAGGTGTCAAGTTGGTGTCGAAATTTGTGTAGTTGTGGTTATGGTCTATCAGATGTTGATCGTAATTTGACTTCATTTTACGTATGTTATTGTGCAGCAGATGTTCTTTAAAGCGTTCTTTAAACGCTCTGCCTGTCTGTCCAATATAAAAACGGTCTCAGTCATTTCAGTTTATTTTATATACACCTGACTTCCTTTCTGTTGGTGTCAACTGTTTATGTCGCAATATTTTTTGAACGTTGTTGTTAGTTCGATATGTGATGTTGATTTTGTGTTTGGCGAAAGTATTTTTTAACATCATAGGAGCAGTGTTAGAATATTCGACCGAGACAAATTTATTAATTTCCTTGTTCTTACGAGGGGTGGATTTCTTTCTCATATGTTTATGTAATAATTTGTCTATCATTGAACTATGGTAGCCGTTCTTTTGTGCTATATATTTTATGGTGTTTAGTTCATCATGAAAGTCCTGTTTATTTAGCAGAATGGTGAGAAGGCGGTGGATGAAGCTGTTGTATGCAGACATTTTTTGGGAGATGGGATGGTGTGATTGTGCGTGTATGGTTGTGTCAGTGGTTGTAGGTTTTCAGAAAATTTTATAGTTCAGTTTATCTAGAGTTTTTGTTATGGTTAAATCGAGAAAATTCAGACTGTTGTTTAGTTCGGTTTCTATTGTAAATTGAATCTTATGATTGATCGTGTTAATGTAGGGTTTCAATCTTTCCGCTTGACGTAATGTGCCGTCAAAAACGATGAAGGTATCATCGACATATCTAACATAAAATAGAATTTTCTTCCTATGCAAATTACGCTTAGACATTATAGTTACTCGTTTTCAAAATGGTTCAAATATATTTCAGAATTAATTGTTTGGGTTTATATAAAAAATAATAATAAAGGATATTATTCCGCAAATTTGATTTTTTTTACAGACCTTATAGCACGTCTGGTTACCCCAAAACCGATCAAAACGTCAAATATGAAAAAGTACTAAAAAGTACCCGGTTAAAATCCACATAGGTCGACAGAAGGTATGCAAATTCGGGAAGCAGTCCATAATCTGAGGCCGCAAGATCGAGTTGTAAGATCAGCTGCAAGCGTGAGCCGAGGCTAAAGGCTGAGATGCTAACAAATGCTTCTAATATATTTCGTACACCTTCAACTATTCAGTGACTTCGTGAGTAGACCTATTTCCCAAATAGTTGGTTGAAACCCTAAAACATATAAACTTAATTTTAGAAATTAGTTCAACTCACGTCAACGGTTCAGCTGCGTGGTCGAATTATTTAGTTAGATATAATTAAGTTGTAACTGAGGATGACAACTTTGCCGTTGAAACGCTTTTGAGAATTAGACTTATTTTAGTGAGAATTGTGTTTTGAGTTTTTTTATTTTTAGAAATAAGACTCTTAATGTGTTTGAATGTATAAGTTTTATGGGTTGGCTGACCTGTAAAGTGACTCCCACGTGCGGATGGGGTGTACTACCAGTTAATTTGGTTTTATCTTTTATCCGTAACAAATTTTCTGTTCTGTTGTTCCAGAAATGATCCCAAAAATGGCAGCAACAGCGTGCGGCGATTGTACTCCCAACCAGAAGATAATAGTAAGGAAAGTGTTCTTGTTTATGCACGACAGACGTCCTGACGACTGGAAGAAGCTGAAAGAGGTCTTCGACCCTCAAGGGAGGAACACTAAAACCTTGGATAACTTCCTGGGAATCTCACCGGCGCCCCTGCCTCCTTCGGCATAATATTCATCCTTCATTATTGTTTTCATTAAACTGTGTAAAATCCCTTAATTTATAATATTTTCTGTAAATACTTTATACGCTTGAAGTGCGATATTTTGCCATCTCTGTTTTATAAAATAAACAATAAAACCACAACCTGTGACCCAATTAGGTTTAACTGATTTTTAAATATATTTATATTTTTTCTACAAAAAAGAGTTTTTATTCCATTCCTAATATTGAGTATTTCTGAAGTTATAGTGTATTATTTATTGTTGAAAAGCCTAATTATAAAATTCTACGGGGCCTATTTTAACAATTTAGATTTCGTTTGAAAGAGTTTATTGAGTATATTCCAAAATAATGCCCAAAGAACAAATTTCTTGAGTTTCGGTTCTCAAAACTTTAAAAATTCAATCATTTCCCCTCAAATATTAGGTTAGTTGCCGGAATTTGATTAAAGTGTGACACTTATTGTTTCACGTACCTACTCAAGAAATGCATCCAAAAGTAATTAATTTACAAAAATATACACAGTTTTATATTGTTAAAACTGTAGTGACTGTGATTTCCTTGAAAAAATATAGACATAATATTAGCTTATGGCAGTTAATTTTGAACAACAACTGAAATAAATTCTGTTTTTTCGTTCGTACTTTAAGAAAATAAGTTTAATAATTTATTTTAAAGTTAGGCCTTCACCACTTCAAAATAATTTATTTTAATAACACTAAAAGTGGCATTCACCACTTCGCAACGTTAGGAAACAAATTAAAAGAAAATATTAACTAAATCGTGACGAAAATATTTTCTGTATCAATTCCTATAAGAGCTAGTATACGTCCGTCAGTACATACGAGAGTAACAATATAGTATAACAACTGATTTCACCCATCATCTATAATACTTAAACAAAATCCAGCGTAGATTATACTTTGGGGTTATGTTTACAATTTCAATCAATAATAAAATATATTGTGAAATTTATTTTTAAATATGAGTTATAGAACGAATGTAGGCCATAATACGTTTCAGGTTATAAAATGAAAATGAATATAAAATCAATCTTTCATATTAATTTTTTCAAATTTAAAGGAGAGATACAAATACGTTTAACCTTGGAAACATTCGTATAATTTCGAATAACATATAAACATATCCCATTATTAATTTATTCATTATAATTTTAATAACTTCTAAATCATTTAATCTATCAATATGAAATAAAAAGCAATTTATAGACAATATTTGTATCTTTATTTTGATATATATTAATGCAAATAAACACAACATTTTTACAAATAGGGCTACAATTTTATAATACTTATAATTGTACAAATTTACCTGTTGAAAATCCTCGTCAGCATAGGTAGGTAGCCCTAGATAAAGTCTGTTGTTTTAAATAGTATTATTATAAAATGTTGTATTTCTGATGTGTATCTAATTAATCTAATTTACGGGGGCTTACTAGTTATTAATAATCATCACTGTAGTAAAGTTCAGATTCTCTCGAACGTTTCATTATTCAAACGCGTTTCGACTATAACGACGCCATCTTCATTATTGCATGGTTCTCAACAGTGTATCCCGCCTGTTTCTACAAAACTGAAAGCGGAGTGGCCTAAACCTACTATATAATCTACGTAATAGTTAGCAACATTTGTTCCTGCATTAGTAAAATATTCAGAACACATGTTATTGTTAAATACCCTTCGTTCCATTCACGTTAATGTTTGTAATTTGTGAGGCTACGTGAGTCTCCGACAAAAACTAAGCGAACCAAGGTCACGCAGACATTGACGGCTACGAAGGTCCCAGTCACGATTTATAATTTTGCAAAGACAGTAATTCCTGTATTTAAAAGCAATTTTAACACATTTCAGCAAATTTGTTTTTTTTCTCAACGCCATTACTTAATACACAGCAAACGGACATCATTTTACATTCGCTTTTATAGCGTAATTTTTTACAATTGTAAGTAGGTCATCATTGTACGTAGGTCAACTCAAGGATGACGAAGGAAATAAGCTGAAGAGTTTCCACAGTTAGGGATGACAACAATATATCGATATATTTATATATTTACTTTGGGCCCCGATATATCGGTGATATCAATACATGTATGCCAAAATATCGAAAACTACACACTGTTTTCGTGAATATTGACAATTAAACTTTTATCCGCAGGGATTAAAATATTGTAGTAGACGTTATTAATTTGTAGTTAGTTACAGACGTACAAGTTACGTGTTAAGCCGGGTACACACTTGCGAACATTTGCCCGTAACGTAACAGTTACGCGTAACATGTTCGGCCGTGTGTTCGGAGCCCTATAACGTCTTCATGTAACAAATTTTTAACGTTGTTCGAGGCAGACCGTGTTCCATCCAAAGTCGGTAAATGACTGAGTATCAAAGAAATGTTCGTGGCGACGTTAAGCGTAGTCTGGACGAGATTCATGTTACAACTTGTAACATCTCCTGCCTCCTGCCCTCTCAAAGGGTATTCCCGACTTGCCAGTTCATTCCCGTAACATCCAGCGAACACGGTCGCGCACAGCGTAAAAAACAATAGAAAATCCCACTGCAACATGTTATAGTGAAATGTTCGCAAGTGTATACCGGGCTTTACGCTGAGATTGAGACCTGTGAGAGAACTTGGCACTGTTGGCAGACCTTTCTTCTCCACGAACATTATTTTATCCTAATAATTATAAGTAGGCCTTTTTCGTAATGGAAAATATACTACTGGAATATCAGTTGCTTTTCTATTGCGTATATTGCCAGGTAAAGTTCGTCATATCCGCACCAGTGTTGATAAATTATATTCTCACTACTGAGGATAAATCAGCTGATTACAACAATACAATATTGAAATAATGCCCATCTGTTAAAAACATTGTGTTGTTGCGTTTGCTTTACTTCGTGTTTAGTTGATGTACGAGCTCAGAAAGAACAACATTTCTTGATCAAAATAGCCACGAGTCATTCACAATAGATGACATTTTTGAAGAAAGTGAAGATGAATCTGAATCTGGAAACTTTATGATGAAGAACACAATCTCACAAAACCAAGAAACAGTTCTAGTCCCAAACAAAATTCCTAACAAAGGAATTAACATTACAAATAATACAAACTGCACAATTAACATCCACTTAAATACAAACTAGGTCTTTTATTGTTCGTATAAATATTGTTACATTATTTAAATTGTTGTTAAATATAGACCTAATCCTATTTGTTATTCAATGAAGTAACATTTTGATTTTGTAAAAACATATTTTTTTTTTGTTTGTAGTAGGCCTAAATAAGACTAAATAAACTTTTAAATTTGTAATAATCATATTTTTTGCTGTAGTATCGTGAAAAATATTGTTCAAAACTCGTGGGAAAATGTTCTTTTCAGAAGCTCGTTCTCTTTAAATTGCTCGTCTACAATTCGAAATTTAAATACGCCTCGCACCAGGAAAATCACACTTTTCCCACTAGTTGTGAAATATACTATTTCTGCTTCGGGTGACGACCGCCGATATAGCAGTCCATCATCAGGAACTGCAAACGTCGATTGAAAATATTTTCTACTAAAACGAAGCAGAATATACTATCATTGTATTTGGATAACTTAATAGAACTCCGATCCAATGCAATATTTCGTTCCACTGGAAATTCGACAATAGTGGCGCTATCTATTGGGGAAACGACGGAAGCTGTGAGAAACACCAATGCTACCAATGATTTCTCCCTAGCGCTATTTCATGCACTATTTTCCCGACAACCTAATTTTCGCCACACTGCTGCCGTATGGATGCAAGATCTATTTATTATTCATGATCTATGATACTATATTGATATACGACCATACAAGGAAATCACATTTGCAAAAAGAAAAGAAGAGTATTTGATAGGATATAGGTATGATATTATATTTATATAACATTAAAAATATAATTTATGTTAAGTTGTCACAGTAAATTAATTATTCGTTTCTTTAAAATATTACTAGAATATTATTATATTAACAAACCCAAAACATTAAGAAATATGCGCAAATTTACATTTTTAGTTGTAAAATGTATACAATTTCTTTCGATATATCAAACAACAATAGTATATCGATATTTTTTAGGTATCGATACATGAACTTGTGATACATCGACAACACGATATATCGATATTTAAAAAAATCCCTACTCACAGTAAGAACCGTTGTGAATAAACTGCCGCAATACTGACTGAGTCTGCTTCCTGATATATTATTCCCCTTTACAATACTCATTAAACACTTGTAGACTAATATACTGTTAATTTCAAAACAATAGATATGTAATTTTACTTTGCCAGTAGCTTTGGTAACAATGAATTCATTGTCGCTTTATGGACTGTGCTTCAGATAATTAAACCCGATAACATCGCAATACATGGCAACAGTACACAATGGCATCAAATACATTTAATTCTATCTCTTGGTTAGCATTACATTCATAAGAAGAATTTAGTATGTTTGAATTGTTTGCTGAAAGTGTGAGATACTGAAAGATAACAAAAATTCGACTTGAGGCGAAGTTAGGATCCTTCCAAATGGTCCACTACAAAATACAATAAACGGTATCAGTTAACTGACAAAAACTTTCTCCCAACTTAATGTAGTCAAAATAATATTGTTTTTAATCATTTTATTTACTACTTTTTAGAACAAAACAAAAAAATAATATTCTACCTACGTCAATCGTATAAAAAAATTACTGTCCCAGGCGGGATTTGTTCGCGCGACCTTTGAATTACTGGCCGTGCTTGCTACCGTGGTGCTACCCCGTACGGCCGCTGCCGCGATGCTAGATTGACAACACAAACTTGTTTATTTTTAAACATTTCCCCATAATTATAAAACGCCGAAGTTTTGATAAAAGCGGGTGGTGTCATTTTGTTTGGCATCTTAAGCACTATAAATACTGAAAATTTGATCAAAATCGTTAGAGCCGTTTATGAGAAATTTGCATTTTTGTCGTTTTTTATGGGTTTTTAAGGGTAAATTGCCCTTAAAAATTAAAAATTCCAAAAAATGAAAAAAACACCAGGAGATATTAGGGTTTAGTACCTACATACCAAATTTCATGAAAATCGGACCAAAAGTGTCCTCTCTGGTCGTGTATACATACAGACAGACTGACAGACAGACACCACTCTAAGAACACTTTTTTGGGTTCAGGGAGCACCAAAACAAAAAATTCCACTAAAAATATTTTTGGGTTCAGGGAGCACCAACACAGATAATTGCACTAAACAATTTTTTGGGGTTCTGGGAGCACCAAAACAGATAATTCAACTGAAAATTCAAATTCGAACATTTTTACGAAAACAATACTTTCTCCATATACTACGTATAGGGTGGAGAAAGTAAAAAATGTATAATATACAAAAATTAATAAACAAACAAAAACACTATAAAATAATAATTACTTCTAAAAACATAATGTACAAAAACTGACAAAACTAAAAACATACACATTTATCTCTTAAGCATAATAAACCTAAAGTAAATTAGGCTGCACTATAATATAAACAGAATTAGACTCTCAAACATATTCACATTCAAGAACACCCCTAAAAACCGCCCGAGCTCTTGAAATTACCCAAAACTGTCGCAGAACCAACAACCCAAAGCCTTCTTGAACTAAACACGATCAATGATGCATTTCAAACTCTCCGGCATGAATTCCAGAGCCTACATATGCTGTCACAGTGAATTATCAACTCCTACAAAAGCGACTGTACGTACGCACGTGAGTACAATATAATAAACAGCTGATTTCAACCATCGTCTGTAATGCTAACACAAAACCTAGCGTAGATTATACTTTTTGGTTATGTTTACAACTTCAATCAATAATGTAATGTCTTGTGAAGTTGATTTTTTTAAATATAAGTTATAGAACTAATGTAATCACGTACGTTATAAGATTTGATGTGAGGTTATAAAATGAATATAAATATAACCTTTTATCATCAATGTATTCATTTATACAAATTTAAAGAAGATACCCATTTGTTTTACTTCGGAAACACTTGTAAATCTTCGTATAACATATAAACATATTCAATTATTAATTTTTTCATTATATTATTAATAACTTTCAAACCATTTGATATATCAAAATTAAATATAACCCAAGTAGCACACATCGTTGGCCCAACGGTGGGGAATAGTCGGCAC
>JAGFPH010013974.1:10557-24919 GCA_018207615.1 Philaenus spumarius | reverse complement strand
TATTTAAGATGTTGAATTCAAATTTAGAATTTTTTATGTTACGATTAGCAAGTGAACACAACACCAAGAATTTATTTGAACAATTTTCAAAATAGCGGCTGTTTTGTCGTTTATGTAGGTTCAAAAAAACCTATTTATTGACAATATAACGAAAACATAAGTTTTTGGTAATTGGCTACAACATTATTTTAAAATTAGCCTAAAACCAAATTTTCAGAGCAATAGATTTTATCTTATTTATTAAAACTATAAGGACTAGGGGAAACCCCTGCGTGCCCCGCACGCCAACCCCGTTGGCACTTTCTATACACATAATCATGCTACGTTTTCTTTATAATCAAAGTGTAGGATTAATAATTACCACAAAGCTAAGATGGTAAATAATGTTAAATCTAATTATTTCGTTTATTTTATAACAGCAGTTATAATAAAGGTTAAAAGAACCAAGGCTCAGGTAACCTTTAATAAAAATCTAACATAAAAGTTACAAATACAAATAGTTGTTTTTAAGTGTGAAATGAGGTGTTAATGGAAATATTGGAGCAAACTGCTGTTTTATCTATTATTTTATTCAATTGGTCGCTATGGTAAATTCATCTGTCTTGGCCTAACCTAAGAATTTTGTCCGAATAAATTTACAAATATTGAAATAAAAATATTTTTATCAAAATGTATTATAGCCTATGTTATTTAGGGATAGGGATGCTTTTTATTAGTAAAACTATTTTTTCAATCAGTTCAGTAGTTTATGGATTACCCCCTACATAAAAAAAACGAATTTGATCTCTTTATAATATTAATATTATACATTCGTTGTAACATTCCTCTAGGTTTAATTTCCCAACTTAACCATGTATTACTTCATTAGATTTCGAAAAGTATAAACAAACATTAATTAAAAATGCTAATTAAATAATTATTTATTATAATGAAACATCAATAAACTAGCTTGCCTCTTTAGGCTGTGACACTAACTGCTTAATTGATCAATTAAATTGTCTGAATAAAAATACCAACCGCGTTTTAAGACACAGTCGTATTAAAGTGCATTAAAACTATTCAATAGGTAAACAAAAAATAATAAGTTGAGTTTAAACATTGCTTTATTCAAATGATATGATAATCTGCATTTTTTTAATTGAATTAAGGGTTCTATTTCACTCGTAACTGAGCTTTCTTCGTGAATGATACAGTCTGGTTTCATGAATAATTCAGTTGAAGTCTTTGTTGAAAAAATGTATTTTCATCGTGAAAAGAATGTACGGTACTATCTAGCTGGAAACAAGTTGTACCTGATAGTTCAAGGGGTGGATCTACGTTTTAAAGTTTATATTTTCCTTGTATAGTTTTGAGTAAAAACCACAATTATTTGTTCTAGCCACATATCGAAAGCTGTTGTAACTTTATTACCAATTTTAAAAATATTTGATTTTTTACTTTCTCCACCCTATACGTAGTATATGGAGAAAGTTTTGTTTTCGTAAAAATGTTCGAATTTGAATTTTCAGTTGAATTATCTGTTTTGGTGCTCCCAGAACCCCAAAAATTTTTAAATGCAATTATCTGTGTTGGTGCTCTCTGGACCCAAAAATATTTTCAGTTGAATTTTTTGTTTTGGTGCTCCCTGAACCCAAAAAAGTGTTTTTAGAGTGGTGTCTGTCTGTCAGTCTGTCTGTATGTATACACGACCAGAGAGGACACTATTGGTCCGATTTTCATGAAATTTGGTATGTAGGTACTAAACCCATATCTCCAGGCGTTTTTTAAATTTTTTTTAAATTTTAAATTTTTAAGGGTAATTTACCCCTAACAACCCATAAAAAACGACAAAAATGCATATTTCTCAAAAACGGCTCTAACGATTTTGATCAAATTTTCAGTTTCAAATTTTTGACCAAACAAAATGACACCACCCGCTTTTATCAAAACTTCGGCGTTTTATAATTATGGGGAAATGTTTAAAAATAAACAAGTTTGTGTTGTCAATCTAGCATCGCGGCGGCGGCCGTACGGGGTAGCACCACGGTAGCAAGCACGGCCAGTAATTCAAAGGTCGCGCGATCGAATCCCGCCTGGGACAATAATTTTTTTATACGATTGACGTAGGTAGAATATTATGTTTTTGTTTTGTTCTAAAAAGTAGTAAATAAAATGATTAAAAACAATATTATTTTGACTCCAGTAAGTTGGGAGAAAGTTTGTGTCAGTTAACTGATAACGTTTATTTTTAAATCGTTAACACTTGATCAAATAGTTTTCGAAGTGTCATTTGAAAGCCCTCCGCC
This sequence comes from Philaenus spumarius, assembly GCA_018207615.1. Taxonomy (NCBI): domain Eukaryota; kingdom Metazoa; phylum Arthropoda; class Insecta; order Hemiptera; family Aphrophoridae; genus Philaenus; species Philaenus spumarius. The sequence goes on along the minus strand of JAGFPH010013974.1, from coordinate 22,634 downwards.
CTACAGTTATTATAGGAAATATGAGATATTGCAGTGACTCTTGTGGTGAGACCTAACGTAGAGCGTAATAAATGAGCACCGATCATGGTCCCCACTGACGTTTTGGTGTGTCAGTAAAAACTTAATTTATAGGTCTATTCAAAAAGTCTTTAGGATAAATTCGTTAGCCAGAAAATCCAACAACCGAAGCACGTTTCTAAACTGAAAGTATCAAGTTGTCGCTAGAATAACAGTTTTTTTTTGCGGGTTTGATCTGAACAAAATATATTTAGAAGATTTTTCTGCACATTTAGTTATTTTACACTACCTTATTGCATGTCTGGATCGACAAAACGCCAAAGCATCCAGTATATTTTACCTCGTGATGCGAGTTTGTATGCTGCGAGCGAAGCGAGGGAGCCCATAATCTGAGGCCGCAAGGTCGAACGGTACGAAGCAGCGCGTGAGCCGGGGCTGGAGGCCGAGGTGGAAACAATTTATAGAGACTTCGTGATTAGACCAATTTCCAAAATAAGTAAAACATATAAAGTTAATTTTGGAAATTGGTGGTTCAGCTGCTATATCAAATAATTTCTCTAATTTACATAATTAATTTAATGTCTATCAGAAAATGTGCAGTTGACTGGTAATTATTTACGGACTACGCCCCTTGCCTTCTTAAATCTTGGTTTAATTATTATAAACCAGTTTTCTTCGCTATATATTTAAGTTTTTCTGAAAAACTTGCCGCAGCAAGACTAAATTCCTGCACGCCGTCTCAAGGTCAGGAGAAGTTTTACATAATAACAGAGTTGAAAGTACTCTGTTAGTTCAGCAAACAATCTTAATCAAACGTAATCTATCTATATATAAAAGCGAAATACCACTCACTCACTCATAACGATTTCTCAAAAACTACCGAACGGATTGAAATGAAATTTGGTATGTAGCTTCCTCTAGGGCCATAGGAGCTCTCTAAGAAAGGGTTTGAAAAAATTAGAAATTTTAGGGGGGGTTTGGGGGATCAAATTTATTAAAAAACGATTTCTTCAAAACTACCGAACGGATTGGAATGAAATTTGGTATGTAGCTTCCTCTAGGGCCATAAGTGTTCACTAAAAAAGGGTTTTAACAAATTGTAAATTTTATGGGGATTTGGGGGGTAAAAATTACTAAATCACGATTTCTACAAAATTACCGAACAGATTGGAATTAAATTTGGTATGTAGCTTCCTCTTGGGCCATAGGTGCTCACTAAGAAAGGGTATGAAAAATTTCGAAATTTTAAGAGGGGTTTGGGGGGATCAAAGTTACTAAAATCATAATTTCAGATCTTTTATTATTATGACAATAGTGCTTTTATTATTTAAGATCTATATATATATATATATAAGTCAAATACCACTGACTGATTGAACACTTAAAAAGAATACAATTACGTTAAAAAGACTGAAAATACCAACCACCATAGGCAACGCCGTACGGGTCAGCTAGTACAAGATATATCCAAACAGATAATAACCACAAACCATTAAAACTTCATATAATTATTATTTAAATCATGTCTGCTCTTCCAATTGTTTGCACTATGCCCATTTCGGCTTTTTATTTAGGATCACGTACGTCCTTTCGGTAACATTATACTTCATCACATTTTTAAACAACACATTTACGAACTTCGACATACGTTTAAATAATGAAAAACACAACACTTATTACGATTAAAAACACTTTGCTAAGTAACACATTTTTAAAAGACTATAGTCTTTGTCGTTTCACGGGACTGTGTAGCCGGCTGTGGTTGATAGTTTTCCTCTTCAGTAAGATGAAAAATGCGCGAAATTAAAATTTCTTACGTGGCGAGATCTCAACCTAGGCGCGCAAAACAAGTTTTAACTAAAATTGATTAGAAAATACACAAAACAACACTGCAGTATTTATGTAGCTTCCGAAAGTAAGAAAAAAGTCCAGTTACTTCTTTGAAAAATAATTTTATTGAAACACGATACATAACTACAGTGTAAGAATTTAGAACAACAATTTTTACAAAAAGGAACGACTTTGTTAAAAAGGGAAAAATCTATTTTACTTTCTCACTATACTGTAGTATAGAGAAAGTATAGTGATCGCAAAAAAAATCGATGATGAGATTTTTGTGGAAATATCCGTTTGGGACCCCCTGAGTCCAAAAAAGTGGTTTTTACAAAATGTCTGTCTGTATGTCTCTATGTACGTATGTCTGTATGTATACAAAGCTAGAGCGAAAACTATTCGATCGATTTTAAACAAATTTGCACCAGACATGTCAATTAGGCCTATATAGATGCACGAAAAAGGGTTTTGAAAAATGTTGAAAAACAACCCCCTTTTTGGCCAAAAAATCTGTTACTATTTTTTTATAAAAAATGGCTCTAACGATTTTGATAAAATTTGGCTTATTTGTAGCCCTTGATGTACCCTACCATATGCAGAAAACCGTATCTTTCTAAAAATTCTTGTTTAGTTAATAATAATAACTGATTTTTGGGGGTTGTTTTCAAAATGTTTCAAAACGTTTTTTCGTGCATCTATACATCCCTAATTGACATGTTTGGTGCAAATTTCTTCGAAATCGATCAAATAGTTTGCTCTCTAGTTAATAATAATAATATTTATTTGTTACTCTCCTAGTTTAATATCACCTCTCCTACCCCTCCTACAATTATGAAGCCACAGCGAATCTGTTCAATAATTTAAATATGTTTGTGAAAAAGTATGTGCCAGTTCCTGGTACCGTTTATTTGTGTTTATCATAGAGTACGATTTATAGAGCCGTGGTTAACTCCAACAAAATCGACTTGCAAAAGCGTCACGCGTAATGTATGCAGCAACACCGTCAGCTAGCTTGATTATGATTATCACGGATTGATCTGGCATACAGAGAAATAATAGCGGTAGGTTACTACACTGGTTCAATTAAGACAACTACACGATACATATCTACTATGCACTACTATATACATGGTGTAAGTAGTATTACTTAAGATGAACCACTCTAAATTATAAATATAGTGGAGCTAGACTCGTGAGTAAAAATAACCATACAGTAAAGACCACGAAGGAATACCGTTTAGGGACGGGCTTGTGTACACCGAGACCTTGAACGCTCCAATCGCCGTAGTGCGACGTTGTCACGTTCTTCCCACGCTTCTAACTGAACGCATTTATAATTCTTTAAACTGTGCGCTCAAGCCTCGAACGGTAAATAACAGGAGTGTTCGAGACTAGTAGATGTGGCAACGCTGCGCGTCCATCCTATTGGCCGCCACGCAACGGTATTCTTTAGTGGTCTTTAATATAATAACATTATTATTCCATCAGGTAGTTTCTAAAATAAGACCACGCCCTAATACGAGAGATAAATGAGAGGTAAAAAAATATGTATCATGACACCTTCTTAACGAATTTCCATAGGACAGATAAGCTATTACCGTGACTCTTGTGGTGAAACTTAAGGTCAGGAGTTGTATATGAGCACTGATCATGATCCCCAGAACACGTTTCATTAAAATATGTGTTCGGACCCTAATGGCCGCATTTTACGTCCGATTTGGGACACACGTTGGTCTCCTAAGTGGCTCGGAAGAGTTCCAACAATCAGAAACACTTTTTTGACTGGAAGAATTTTTTTTAATTTTCCGTACTAGAATGAATTGAAATAAATACAGGAAATTACAATAGTGTTTTACCTGATTGTTAGTCCATCTTGTGACTTCTTGAGTTGTCCTACTTACGACGCGTTTCGAGACCGTAGTCTCATTATCAAGTATAAAATATATTAATCACTGTTCAGGTAGTCATATACACACACACAAACACAAAAACATTACAAACACAAAGTACACAACACATAATTTATAGTGCGTTACGGTTTTAGCCGGTTGGTGTACACCATTTTATCGTCCATGATACACTGAACTAAACTAAATAAAGCAGCCTACTTTGTATGGTGATTATTGACCGGTTCTATCTTGATAACCGAGGGCTGTATCATATAAGTCATTTGATTGAAATGACAGCTGATCATTTAATACGTTATCAGGGTTATGTCTGAATTCCCTGTAAATTTCGAATTCTTCGATGGCGTGCATTAGTCTCCCCTTTACGCAATAATGAAGAGGTGTCAAGTTGGTGTCGAAATTTGTGTAGTTGTGGTTATGGTCTATCAGATGTTGATCGTAATTTGACTTCATTTTACGTATGTTATTGTGCAGCAGATGTTCTTTAAAGCGTTCTTTAAACGCTCTGCCTGTCTGTCCAATATAAAAACGGTCTCAGTCATTTCAGTTTATTTTATATACACCTGACTTCCTTTCTGTTGGTGTCAACTGTTTATGTCGCAATATTTTTTGAACGTTGTTGTTAGTTCGATATGTGATGTTGATTTTGTGTTTGGCGAAAGTATTTTTTAACATCATAGGAGCAGTGTTAGAATATTCGACCGAGACAAATTTATTAATTTCCTTGTTCTTACGAGGGGTGGATTTCTTTCTCATATGTTTATGTAATAATTTGTCTATCATTGAACTATGGTAGCCGTTCTTTTGTGCTATATATTTTATGGTGTTTAGTTCATCATGAAAGTCCTGTTTATTTAGCAGAATGGTGAGAAGGCGGTGGATGAAGCTGTTGTATGCAGACATTTTTTGGGAGATGGGATGGTGTGATTGTGCGTGTATGGTTGTGTCAGTGGTTGTAGGTTTTCAGAAAATTTTATAGTTCAGTTTATCTAGAGTTTTTGTTATGGTTAAATCGAGAAAATTCAGACTGTTGTTTAGTTCGGTTTCTATTGTAAATTGAATCTTATGATTGATCGTGTTAATGTAGGGTTTCAATCTTTCCGCTTGACGTAATGTGCCGTCAAAAACGATGAAGGTATCATCGACATATCTAACATAAAATAGAATTTTCTTCCTATGCAAATTACGCTTAGACATTATAGTTACTCGTTTTCAAAATGGTTCAAATATATTTCAGAATTAATTGTTTGGGTTTATATAAAAAATAATAATAAAGGATATTATTCCGCAAATTTGATTTTTTTTACAGACCTTATAGCACGTCTGGTTACCCCAAAACCGATCAAAACGTCAAATATGAAAAAGTACTAAAAAGTACCCGGTTAAAATCCACATAGGTCGACAGAAGGTATGCAAATTCGGGAAGCAGTCCATAATCTGAGGCCGCAAGATCGAGTTGTAAGATCAGCTGCAAGCGTGAGCCGAGGCTAAAGGCTGAGATGCTAACAAATGCTTCTAATATATTTCGTACACCTTCAACTATTCAGTGACTTCGTGAGTAGACCTATTTCCCAAATAGTTGGTTGAAACCCTAAAACATATAAACTTAATTTTAGAAATTAGTTCAACTCACGTCAACGGTTCAGCTGCGTGGTCGAATTATTTAGTTAGATATAATTAAGTTGTAACTGAGGATGACAACTTTGCCGTTGAAACGCTTTTGAGAATTAGACTTATTTTAGTGAGAATTGTGTTTTGAGTTTTTTTATTTTTAGAAATAAGACTCTTAATGTGTTTGAATGTATAAGTTTTATGGGTTGGCTGACCTGTAAAGTGACTCCCACGTGCGGATGGGGTGTACTACCAGTTAATTTGGTTTTATCTTTTATCCGTAACAAATTTTCTGTTCTGTTGTTCCAGAAATGATCCCAAAAATGGCAGCAACAGCGTGCGGCGATTGTACTCCCAACCAGAAGATAATAGTAAGGAAAGTGTTCTTGTTTATGCACGACAGACGTCCTGACGACTGGAAGAAGCTGAAAGAGGTCTTCGACCCTCAAGGGAGGAACACTAAAACCTTGGATAACTTCCTGGGAATCTCACCGGCGCCCCTGCCTCCTTCGGCATAATATTCATCCTTCATTATTGTTTTCATTAAACTGTGTAAAATCCCTTAATTTATAATATTTTCTGTAAATACTTTATACGCTTGAAGTGCGATATTTTGCCATCTCTGTTTTATAAAATAAACAATAAAACCACAACCTGTGACCCAATTAGGTTTAACTGATTTTTAAATATATTTATATTTTTTCTACAAAAAAGAGTTTTTATTCCATTCCTAATATTGAGTATTTCTGAAGTTATAGTGTATTATTTATTGTTGAAAAGCCTAATTATAAAATTCTACGGGGCCTATTTTAACAATTTAGATTTCGTTTGAAAGAGTTTATTGAGTATATTCCAAAATAATGCCCAAAGAACAAATTTCTTGAGTTTCGGTTCTCAAAACTTTAAAAATTCAATCATTTCCCCTCAAATATTAGGTTAGTTGCCGGAATTTGATTAAAGTGTGACACTTATTGTTTCACGTACCTACTCAAGAAATGCATCCAAAAGTAATTAATTTACAAAAATATACACAGTTTTATATTGTTAAAACTGTAGTGACTGTGATTTCCTTGAAAAAATATAGACATAATATTAGCTTATGGCAGTTAATTTTGAACAACAACTGAAATAAATTCTGTTTTTTCGTTCGTACTTTAAGAAAATAAGTTTAATAATTTATTTTAAAGTTAGGCCTTCACCACTTCAAAATAATTTATTTTAATAACACTAAAAGTGGCATTCACCACTTCGCAACGTTAGGAAACAAATTAAAAGAAAATATTAACTAAATCGTGACGAAAATATTTTCTGTATCAATTCCTATAAGAGCTAGTATACGTCCGTCAGTACATACGAGAGTAACAATATAGTATAACAACTGATTTCACCCATCATCTATAATACTTAAACAAAATCCAGCGTAGATTATACTTTGGGGTTATGTTTACAATTTCAATCAATAATAAAATATATTGTGAAATTTATTTTTAAATATGAGTTATAGAACGAATGTAGGCCATAATACGTTTCAGGTTATAAAATGAAAATGAATATAAAATCAATCTTTCATATTAATTTTTTCAAATTTAAAGGAGAGATACAAATACGTTTAACCTTGGAAACATTCGTATAATTTCGAATAACATATAAACATATCCCATTATTAATTTATTCATTATAATTTTAATAACTTCTAAATCATTTAATCTATCAATATGAAATAAAAAGCAATTTATAGACAATATTTGTATCTTTATTTTGATATATATTAATGCAAATAAACACAACATTTTTACAAATAGGGCTACAATTTTATAATACTTATAATTGTACAAATTTACCTGTTGAAAATCCTCGTCAGCATAGGTAGGTAGCCCTAGATAAAGTCTGTTGTTTTAAATAGTATTATTATAAAATGTTGTATTTCTGATGTGTATCTAATTAATCTAATTTACGGGGGCTTACTAGTTATTAATAATCATCACTGTAGTAAAGTTCAGATTCTCTCGAACGTTTCATTATTCAAACGCGTTTCGACTATAACGACGCCATCTTCATTATTGCATGGTTCTCAACAGTGTATCCCGCCTGTTTCTACAAAACTGAAAGCGGAGTGGCCTAAACCTACTATATAATCTACGTAATAGTTAGCAACATTTGTTCCTGCATTAGTAAAATATTCAGAACACATGTTATTGTTAAATACCCTTCGTTCCATTCACGTTAATGTTTGTAATTTGTGAGGCTACGTGAGTCTCCGACAAAAACTAAGCGAACCAAGGTCACGCAGACATTGACGGCTACGAAGGTCCCAGTCACGATTTATAATTTTGCAAAGACAGTAATTCCTGTATTTAAAAGCAATTTTAACACATTTCAGCAAATTTGTTTTTTTTCTCAACGCCATTACTTAATACACAGCAAACGGACATCATTTTACATTCGCTTTTATAGCGTAATTTTTTACAATTGTAAGTAGGTCATCATTGTACGTAGGTCAACTCAAGGATGACGAAGGAAATAAGCTGAAGAGTTTCCACAGTTAGGGATGACAACAATATATCGATATATTTATATATTTACTTTGGGCCCCGATATATCGGTGATATCAATACATGTATGCCAAAATATCGAAAACTACACACTGTTTTCGTGAATATTGACAATTAAACTTTTATCCGCAGGGATTAAAATATTGTAGTAGACGTTATTAATTTGTAGTTAGTTACAGACGTACAAGTTACGTGTTAAGCCGGGTACACACTTGCGAACATTTGCCCGTAACGTAACAGTTACGCGTAACATGTTCGGCCGTGTGTTCGGAGCCCTATAACGTCTTCATGTAACAAATTTTTAACGTTGTTCGAGGCAGACCGTGTTCCATCCAAAGTCGGTAAATGACTGAGTATCAAAGAAATGTTCGTGGCGACGTTAAGCGTAGTCTGGACGAGATTCATGTTACAACTTGTAACATCTCCTGCCTCCTGCCCTCTCAAAGGGTATTCCCGACTTGCCAGTTCATTCCCGTAACATCCAGCGAACACGGTCGCGCACAGCGTAAAAAACAATAGAAAATCCCACTGCAACATGTTATAGTGAAATGTTCGCAAGTGTATACCGGGCTTTACGCTGAGATTGAGACCTGTGAGAGAACTTGGCACTGTTGGCAGACCTTTCTTCTCCACGAACATTATTTTATCCTAATAATTATAAGTAGGCCTTTTTCGTAATGGAAAATATACTACTGGAATATCAGTTGCTTTTCTATTGCGTATATTGCCAGGTAAAGTTCGTCATATCCGCACCAGTGTTGATAAATTATATTCTCACTACTGAGGATAAATCAGCTGATTACAACAATACAATATTGAAATAATGCCCATCTGTTAAAAACATTGTGTTGTTGCGTTTGCTTTACTTCGTGTTTAGTTGATGTACGAGCTCAGAAAGAACAACATTTCTTGATCAAAATAGCCACGAGTCATTCACAATAGATGACATTTTTGAAGAAAGTGAAGATGAATCTGAATCTGGAAACTTTATGATGAAGAACACAATCTCACAAAACCAAGAAACAGTTCTAGTCCCAAACAAAATTCCTAACAAAGGAATTAACATTACAAATAATACAAACTGCACAATTAACATCCACTTAAATACAAACTAGGTCTTTTATTGTTCGTATAAATATTGTTACATTATTTAAATTGTTGTTAAATATAGACCTAATCCTATTTGTTATTCAATGAAGTAACATTTTGATTTTGTAAAAACATATTTTTTTTTTGTTTGTAGTAGGCCTAAATAAGACTAAATAAACTTTTAAATTTGTAATAATCATATTTTTTGCTGTAGTATCGTGAAAAATATTGTTCAAAACTCGTGGGAAAATGTTCTTTTCAGAAGCTCGTTCTCTTTAAATTGCTCGTCTACAATTCGAAATTTAAATACGCCTCGCACCAGGAAAATCACACTTTTCCCACTAGTTGTGAAATATACTATTTCTGCTTCGGGTGACGACCGCCGATATAGCAGTCCATCATCAGGAACTGCAAACGTCGATTGAAAATATTTTCTACTAAAACGAAGCAGAATATACTATCATTGTATTTGGATAACTTAATAGAACTCCGATCCAATGCAATATTTCGTTCCACTGGAAATTCGACAATAGTGGCGCTATCTATTGGGGAAACGACGGAAGCTGTGAGAAACACCAATGCTACCAATGATTTCTCCCTAGCGCTATTTCATGCACTATTTTCCCGACAACCTAATTTTCGCCACACTGCTGCCGTATGGATGCAAGATCTATTTATTATTCATGATCTATGATACTATATTGATATACGACCATACAAGGAAATCACATTTGCAAAAAGAAAAGAAGAGTATTTGATAGGATATAGGTATGATATTATATTTATATAACATTAAAAATATAATTTATGTTAAGTTGTCACAGTAAATTAATTATTCGTTTCTTTAAAATATTACTAGAATATTATTATATTAACAAACCCAAAACATTAAGAAATATGCGCAAATTTACATTTTTAGTTGTAAAATGTATACAATTTCTTTCGATATATCAAACAACAATAGTATATCGATATTTTTTAGGTATCGATACATGAACTTGTGATACATCGACAACACGATATATCGATATTTAAAAAAATCCCTACTCACAGTAAGAACCGTTGTGAATAAACTGCCGCAATACTGACTGAGTCTGCTTCCTGATATATTATTCCCCTTTACAATACTCATTAAACACTTGTAGACTAATATACTGTTAATTTCAAAACAATAGATATGTAATTTTACTTTGCCAGTAGCTTTGGTAACAATGAATTCATTGTCGCTTTATGGACTGTGCTTCAGATAATTAAACCCGATAACATCGCAATACATGGCAACAGTACACAATGGCATCAAATACATTTAATTCTATCTCTTGGTTAGCATTACATTCATAAGAAGAATTTAGTATGTTTGAATTGTTTGCTGAAAGTGTGAGATACTGAAAGATAACAAAAATTCGACTTGAGGCGAAGTTAGGATCCTTCCAAATGGTCCACTACAAAATACAATAAACGGTATCAGTTAACTGACAAAAACTTTCTCCCAACTTAATGTAGTCAAAATAATATTGTTTTTAATCATTTTATTTACTACTTTTTAGAACAAAACAAAAAAATAATATTCTACCTACGTCAATCGTATAAAAAAATTACTGTCCCAGGCGGGATTTGTTCGCGCGACCTTTGAATTACTGGCCGTGCTTGCTACCGTGGTGCTACCCCGTACGGCCGCTGCCGCGATGCTAGATTGACAACACAAACTTGTTTATTTTTAAACATTTCCCCATAATTATAAAACGCCGAAGTTTTGATAAAAGCGGGTGGTGTCATTTTGTTTGGCATCTTAAGCACTATAAATACTGAAAATTTGATCAAAATCGTTAGAGCCGTTTATGAGAAATTTGCATTTTTGTCGTTTTTTATGGGTTTTTAAGGGTAAATTGCCCTTAAAAATTAAAAATTCCAAAAAATGAAAAAAACACCAGGAGATATTAGGGTTTAGTACCTACATACCAAATTTCATGAAAATCGGACCAAAAGTGTCCTCTCTGGTCGTGTATACATACAGACAGACTGACAGACAGACACCACTCTAAGAACACTTTTTTGGGTTCAGGGAGCACCAAAACAAAAAATTCCACTAAAAATATTTTTGGGTTCAGGGAGCACCAACACAGATAATTGCACTAAACAATTTTTTGGGGTTCTGGGAGCACCAAAACAGATAATTCAACTGAAAATTCAAATTCGAACATTTTTACGAAAACAATACTTTCTCCATATACTACGTATAGGGTGGAGAAAGTAAAAAATGTATAATATACAAAAATTAATAAACAAACAAAAACACTATAAAATAATAATTACTTCTAAAAACATAATGTACAAAAACTGACAAAACTAAAAACATACACATTTATCTCTTAAGCATAATAAACCTAAAGTAAATTAGGCTGCACTATAATATAAACAGAATTAGACTCTCAAACATATTCACATTCAAGAACACCCCTAAAAACCGCCCGAGCTCTTGAAATTACCCAAAACTGTCGCAGAACCAACAACCCAAAGCCTTCTTGAACTAAACACGATCAATGATGCATTTCAAACTCTCCGGCATGAATTCCAGAGCCTACATATGCTGTCACAGTGAATTATCAACTCCTACAAAAGCGACTGTACGTACGCACGTGAGTACAATATAATAAACAGCTGATTTCAACCATCGTCTGTAATGCTAACACAAAACCTAGCGTAGATTATACTTTTTGGTTATGTTTACAACTTCAATCAATAATGTAATGTCTTGTGAAGTTGATTTTTTTAAATATAAGTTATAGAACTAATGTAATCACGTACGTTATAAGATTTGATGTGAGGTTATAAAATGAATATAAATATAACCTTTTATCATCAATGTATTCATTTATACAAATTTAAAGAAGATACCCATTTGTTTTACTTCGGAAACACTTGTAAATCTTCGTATAACATATAAACATATTCAATTATTAATTTTTTCATTATATTATTAATAACTTTCAAACCATTTGATATATCAAAATTAAATATAACCCAAGTAGCACACATCGTTGGCCCAACGGTGGGGAATAGTCGGCAC
>JAGFPH010013973.1:0-24921 GCA_018207615.1 Philaenus spumarius | reverse complement strand
TCATCAGACAACATATTTGTTTACAAATTAATTTTATTGTTAATCATGAGGCAATAAGCTTTGAAGATTACAACTTCATGATTCAAAATGTTGTTTAGTGAAGAAAGCAGATAGGCTATGTTGTCAAAATTTGTGTTTACTTCAATTTGGTAATATTTATTCATTTGTTTTAAACAAAGGGTAAAAATATCAAATAAATTTGTATATTACGAAAAATCTATGTCTGCAGTTTTGTGTTTTCTTATCATATGACCCTTAAGATGAGATTTCCTATAAAACCAAGATTCACAAAACAAACATTGAAATTGTGGATTTTTTCCACATTCGAACTTCTTATGCGAGGATAAAGATGGAGAGTGACGGTATACTTTCCCACAAACGCATGGGAAAATACCGGCATTCTTGGATTTCTTGTTTATTTCATTGTTTACCATTGCAAAGTGTGATTTATCTGAAAATTCAGGAAATCAATTTAGGAATATCATTTTGTACAGAAATGTTATAAGAAAGTGGTAAAATTATAAAAATTCAATTGTACTATTACTCATGAACCATAATAATATGTACACAAAAAACAATTCTTCACAAAAAATAACAAAAACTAAGAACAAAATGTTATCTTTTCTAAACTAAAAATATGCTACAAATAAAAAATGCATGGAATATGATTTCTTTATAAGATGTAAAATGTGTATAAAATAAACGGTACCAGGAAATGGCACATACTTTCTCACAAACATACTTAAATTATTAAACAGATTCACTGTGACTTCATAATTGTAGGAGGGGTAGGACAGGTGATTTTAAAGTAGGAGATTAACTAATAAAAATTATGATTACTATCTAGAGAGAAAACTGTTCTATCGATTTCGAACAAATTTGCACCAAACACGTCAATTTCCAGCAGCACCTTTTTCGTGCACCTATACAGGCCTAATTGACATGTTTGGTGCAAATTTGTTCGAAAGCGATAGAATAGTTTTCGCTCTAGCTTTGTGTACATACAGACATTTTGTAATAATCACTTTTTTTAACTCAAGGGGTCTCAAAACGGATATTTCCACAAAAATCTCAACATCGACTTTTTTTGCGATCACTATACTTTTTCTATAATATAGTATAGTGAGAAAGTAAAAAGTTATACTGGGGATGCATTGAATGTTAACAGTTTGTTTAATATTAATACAAAACATTTTTCTTGTTTATCAAATACAAACTCGTTAAGTCGGACCAGCCGGGACCGCGGCCGATCTGACATAACGAAAATCCGTGTTAACCGGAGAAAGAGCATAAAACATCAAAAAATTAAAATATACTGTATACTTACAATATTTTGATTTATTACGGAGAAAAACACTTTTCACACGTCACAATAAAACAAAAAACACATCTGTGGACTGTACAGGTATGTCTACTTTTTGGGGGTAAAGTTTGTAAGTTTCTGTTGCAACAGCTTCAAGTAACGTTTACGAGTCGCACGGCAAACAAACTTGGTTGCGTTAACTCGGCGGAAACACGATCACCGTGCAGTATGCTACGATTAAGCGCTCGTATAAAGCAATAGCGCTACCAAAATGCATATTTTTATTTATTGCAAACTGGTCCGGGTTACCCGGAGATCCGACTTACAGGGGGCCGACTTAACGAGGTCGTACTGTAGTACCTTCTTTTCAACTAACTTACCTTATTTAAACCCATGCTCCAATAGTAAACCATTCTATTTTAAGTAGAATGTACTTCTAAATTTTTAGTGGGCATTTTTAAATTGCTAAAAAAAGTAGGGAACTCCTAAATGTTTAGATTATCCCCTTGAAAATCTTAACTTCATAAAAATGCTTAAGATAAATCTGAATAAATATAATCATCATTGATTAATGAAACCTAAATCCTAGTGAATGGTTGAAGAGGGAATTAAAGGAGATTGAATTATCGCAAGAAAATATTTTTCTAATAATCAAGCACAGATTCGATTAGGTAGCTAAACTGTGTTTCACAGTAAACATTCCAAACATTGTGATTTATGAACTATCAAATATATTTCAATACAAATTTCCAAACGACTTTCTTCAAATACATTCTTCTCACGAAAGTAAATAAGATAAGTTCTACCTGCATTTTCCCAACATTATACAAAATTTGATATTTATCCTTTCTTCTCTATCTCACTTTCATCTTTTGGTAAATATAAATAAGACTGTAAATTATTTATATTGCACAATCTGTATGAAAATTAAATATTGATACATTTATTGCTGAGGAAAAATAATTTACTCCAAAACAATTTGTCATAGTAAAATATTTATCTTTATTCGATTTCTACTATTGTATATACCAAAAGTACTTGGTAGAACTCCATTTTAAGGAAAACGCTACACAAAATATTTAGTAAATTCCGTTATTTAATATAGTGTTGCCAAATTATTTTACTAAATCATGTGAATGTGGGTTTTCCTTGGTCTTTATTATTGCCATATTTGTGTCAATACATTAAAAGAAATAATTATAATTTTGTTACATTTTTAGTTGATTTTCTGAGTTAACGTTTATTTGATATAAGACTTAATGTATTATTTGTCTTAAAATTGTAACTATATATATATATATATATATATATGTCTATTACATGTAATAATGTGTAATGGCACTAAAAAGAGGATAATATACAATATATTGCTAATAGTGGTCCTAGAGTGGAGGTAATGCCTGCAGAAGAAATGGAGGTTAAGGTTTAGTGGGTATACCAGATGAACCAGGAGTTCCGTAAACCAGGAAACACGTGCTCTCTGATGGTGACTAATGCATTTTCTCTCCAACGAAAAATATATATATGAATTATATAAATATAAATTACATAAATGTTGTTAGAAAGGAAAATGATGTGAAAACTACAGAAAATGAATAAACTGAGTCGGCAAAGTATGTAATTTGTTACAATCTGCTCAAAACTTAAATACAAATCTGCAACATTGTCGTAGAGAACAAGTCCAAATGAAATTTGTTCTTTTTAAGGAAAGTGATTACATCTTTGGCTCAAACACTTTGTTCTAATTAATAAAATATATACACAAAACAAACATTACACTTAAAATATTAAAAGAAGACAAACAAAACTTAGAATATTTACGTAGTTGTACGAACAAGTATGGCGGAATGTTGAGCTTGAAAAAAAGTTTTTTTTTCATATATTCCAATAAATTACTAATTTCGTATTTTTTTTTTCTTCATTTTTGATGTTATAGCCTACAAATGTTTGTTTGTTTACATAGAACAGTTTGTAAGAATAATGTAACCAACACTAAATCTCACCAACTACTTTTATTAATCAAATGTATTTTAATGACTGAAGTTGGTAACTATGTTGTTGAAACATGTTTGATCAATAAACGTACAAGTATGAGTATTTGTTCTATTTTTTTTCTTAGAAATAATTCCTTATCACTAGTAAAGCTCAAAGTTTCTCAATTTCACTCGACAATCGGTCTCACTCAGAATAACTAAAAATGTACTGTACTGTCTGCTGCCTTAGTTGAAAACTGGACAGCTAGTTGCCAAGGTCACAAATACCCACTTCTCCAACTAATAAAAGACTTAAAATATTTCTTTACACTTGAACATTAAAATCAATCCAACAAATTAAACTCTTCAGTAGTAATTACTGTTTAGCATCAAAAGCATTCTTTTCAATCGACCATCATTCATTCATTTTTGTACTTATTTCAGTAAATGCTAACAAATGTATACATGTTTTCATGGAAATGATTTATGCAAATATTTAATTTTATCAATGTAATTAAACAAGATTCTGAAAATGTATCCAAGAGATCTTTCACAAATTTAACTGACTTTAATGTAATACAAACAATTTTAAATTACTAAACTATTGACAAATTAAATTACAGAGAGTAAAAACGTAATAACAATACAAATATGAGTTAGAAATGTAAACATTGACTTAATTTGTCTGTTTCCACACTTTGTTATTACTGAATAAATTTAAAAGTTTAAAGAAAATTACAATTCCTTATGTTTCCTGAACATATGCGTTTGAAGCTGAGCTTTTCTATAAAACTTTCCATTGCATTTAGTACATAGGAATTGAGGTTGTTTTCCACATTCAAATTTTTTATGTGAAAACAATGATTGAGAATGGCGATACATTTTTCCGCAAACACAAGGAAATATTTTGCTTGGATCTGTGCTTTTGGTTGTAAGCTGTAAATTTTCTGTGTATGATGCGAGCGTTGAAAAAAATAAAGCATCTGAAAAACAAACAAACCCAAAATTCAAATTAAAGAGTTATTTTGTTTTAGATATATCCAATATTATGTGAAAGAAACTATTTTCTGTTAAAAAATCAATACACATTTTAATTCATTTGGACTACTAATTTATAATAAGGATTACAGTAACTATAAAAAAATGTTAATGCACCATTATATTGTTCAATTGTTTAGACTTTTTAAATTTCTGTTACCATTGTAACATTCATTAACCCTCCAACTGCTGATCATTTTTTTCCCAGTGCTAAGCCAAATTTAGAGGCCACAGACATAAAGTTATTATTTTTTTTACATAAGTAATTCAAACACAAACTATGACATATTATATATCAGTGTTTAGAGAAATAAGCATAGAAAAATAAAAAAAGTACTTAAACCTTATCAGCTGATGTCTTTTCCTTGTTTATGTAACAATTTCTTCTTTCGAAAAATAAAAACTCACTTAGTGTCCTCACAGCTCTATTCCATAAAGAGCTACATTATTTTTCCTTATGAGTAGAATGTGCCAAATATTGTAATAAAACAAGAAATGTTCATTGTTAGCACTTATTTTTATTCAGGGACAGAAATTATAAAAAACTATTATGTTTCGCTGTGTACAAAGCTGGACTTTTTATTGAAAAACACATGTTCACTATTTTCTTTACACACTTATTTTCAAGAAATTTAATTTCATTTGTGTATATTTGATAGATTACTGTCATTATGAGTAGAACTATATAAGATTTGTGTCATTCAGCTGATATTTGATGATTTTGTGGCAGATTTAGTAAGCCGTGTTTAATGCTATCGCGATCATAGCACTGTAAGCGCACCCAAACCTATCGCGATAATCAGCAGTTGGAGGGTTAACAATTTAGCTGCATTGTAAAGTTCTTGATATTGAAGATTCATACATCACTTTCTTTATAGTTCATAGGATGACATACACAGTCGAACAATTTGGTGAAATTATATTGGAATTAGGCTCGGCCAACATGCTCGACTGTGAACGGTCTAAATCTGATGGAGATTGGGTTGCAGGATTGGCCGTTGGGCTCGACAGTCACTGCCGTCTTGGTACATGTGTGGTCCGCAAGCAGCTCACCAAAATGCCTGTTTCTCACTTTGTGAGTGTCTTGATTGTGGCCATCAGTTATGGATATGCAAAATTAATTTTTCAGTAAAAAAACAACAAACTTTCGTTTTATTTGACAGAAAAAATTGTATATTTTATTTAACTAATTATTAATTGTACCATTTATTTGTGTAGAAAAAGTATTCTAGTTAGTTCCGGAAAGGAAAACGAAACGCCATTGGCTGTCACAGCCCTTTTTCTGAGCCCATCTGACATAACAGGCTAAAATTTGGCTTGGTAGTTAGAGGTTGCCCAATACGAAACCTAAAGTAAGACAAATGAATTGATGGACTAGTATATATATACTAATAGCATTATGCTTAGTACTTGTAATATTATAAATTTGTATTACAAATTATACTTTCTTTTTTGTTCTAAAAAAACAAAATAATAAATAGTACTAGATAGCCTAATTATATCATACACATTCTTTAAATATTTGTACTTTATAATTTTTATCAGAAAATTATGTTTTGTTTTTCTTTATGTGTTTATACTTTAACGAAACTAATAAAGATGCTATATTATAAACATAATAATAGTAATTTTTCAAACTTAATTTATGTTCACAATTAATATAAACTGTATAAAAATGTTCCATCAAATATTTTTATTTTATTTTACTTTTTTTTATCCATATTTAAAATGTTTTCATGGCAAATGATCTACACAAATATTTAATTTTATCAATGTTCTGAAAATGTATCCTAGAGATCTTTTACTAATTGAACTGATTTTAATGTAATGCAAACAATATTTTAAACTTACTAAACTATTGACAAATTAATTATAGAACGTAAAAACGTAATAATCATTAAAAAATTTTATTTTTTCACATTTTTTTTATTATTGAATAAATTTAAAAGTATTAAAGAAGATTACAATTCATTATGTATTCTGAACATATGCGATTGTAGCTGAGCTTTTCTATAAAACTTTCCATTGCATTTAGTACACAGGAATTGAGGATGTTTTCCACATTCAAATTTCTTATGTGAAAACAGTGATTGAGAGTGGCGATACATTTTTCCGCAAACACAAGGAAATATTTTGCTTGAATCTGTGCTTTTGGTTATAAGATGTGAATTTTCTGTGTATGATGCGAGCGTTGAAAAAAATAAAGCATCTGAAAAACAAACAAATCCAAAATTCAAATTAAAGAGTTACATTGTTTTAGATATATCCCATATATGTGAAAGAAAATATTTTCAGTGAAAAAATCAATACAAATTTTAATTCATTTGGACTACTAATTCATAATAACTACTTTTGTAAAATATGGTAATGCAATATGTAACTTTATTTTTTTAAATGTTGCCTTGGTAAGACATATTTTATCTACAATGCTTCACAAAATTGCATTTAGTAAATTATAGAGTTAACATATTTTGGGAGTTTGAAGTTAGGTAATAAATCTAAAAAAAAATAGGTCTATAATTTGTTAAAAAGTAATTTTTCAGTAGTTCACCTAACAGTGCTTGATTCTAGAACAAAGTATAACTAAATGATAGGGTTATCGAATAAGTTTTAAATTTTTTTATTAAGATTGCACAGTTTAAAATTATAAAATTTTATTTTATTTTACCAATTATTGTTCAAATGTTTAGACTTTTTTAAATTGCTGTCACCATTGTAACATACATTAACAATTATAGCTACATTAATACATTATAAAGTTCTTAATATTGAAGATTCATACAGCACTTTCTTTATAGTTTATAGGGTGCCATACAGAGTCGAGCAATTTGGTGAAATTATATTGGAACTAGGCTCGGCCAACATGCTCGACAGTCACTGCCGTCTTAGTACATGTGTGGTCCGCAAGTAGCTCGACAAAAAGCCTGGTTCTCACTTTGTGAGTGTCTTGGTTGTGGTCATCAGTTATGGATATGCAAAATAAATTTTTCAGTAAAAAACAACAAACTTTCGTTTTATTTGACAGAAAAAATTGTATATTTTATTTAACTAATTATTAATTGTACCATTTATTTGTGTAGAAAAAGTATTGCATTTAGTTCCGGAAAGGGAAACGAAACGCCATTGGCTGTCGCAGCCCTTTTTCTTAGCCCATCGGAAATAACAGGGTAAAATTTGGCATGGTAGTTACGGAGTGAGAAAAAGTATTGTATTTAGTTCCGGAAAGGAAAACGAAACGCCATTGGCTGTCACAGACCTTTTTCTTAGCCCATCGGACGTAACAGGGTAAAATTTTTCATGGTTAGTGGTTGCACAATATTTAAACCTAAAGTAAGACTAACGAATTGATGGACTATATTTTTAATTTGTATTACAAATTATACTTTCTTTTTTATTCTAAAAAAACAAAGTACCGTAATAAATAATACTAGATAGCCTAATTGTACTATATGTTCTTTAAATATTTGTACTTTTTTTTATCAGAAAATTATAAGTTTTGTTTTTCTTTATGTGTTTATACTACAACAAATCAATAAAGATGCTATATTATGAACATTGTAATAGTAATTCAAACTTAACTTATGAATTAATTAATATTCTGAAAATGTATCCTAGAGATCTTTCACAAATGGAACTGATTTTAACGTAACACAAACAATTTTAAACTTACTAAACAATTGACAAACTAAATTATAGAGAGTAAAAACGTAATGATCATTAAAATTTTAGTTAGAAATGTAAACGTTGACTTTGTCTGTATTCACACTTTGTGATTATTGAAAAGTATTCAAGCAAATTACAATCCCTTATGAATTCTGTACATATGCGATTGTAGATGAGCTTTTCTATAAAACTTTCCATTGCATTTAGTACACAGGAATTGAGGATGTTTTCCACATTCAAATTTTTTATGTGAAAACAGTGATTGCGAGTGGCGATACATTTTTCCGCAAACGCAAGGAAATATTTTGCTTGAATCTGTGCTTTTGGTTGTAAGCTGTAAATTTTCTTTGTATGATGAAAGCGTTGAAAAAAATAAAGAATCTGAAAAACAAACAAGTCCAAAATTCAAATTAAAGGTTACATACTATATATTTATATATACATAAAAAAAACACAAATATTTAAATTTTATTTTTCAAAATTTATTAAAGAGAAAATATACTTCAGATGTTAAACATGTTTTAAATAAAACATAAAAACATCTTCTCTCATTGGTATATAATTTATCTCAATTGTGAATATTAAAAAGCCCCGTTAACACTCCAATAATAATCAAACTTATTTACAAATATTTGCTGAATCAGGAATTAAGTGATACCCGTATAAATAACAATGGAAAAACAACTTTACACTTAATACAGAGTAAAGTTTTATTAACAAAAAACAATGTTGAAAGTGAAATAAGAAACCTAAAATTAAACTAAACTATACAATAAATATAAGTACTAGGCTACACTTAGGATCAGTACACATAATTATTGATAATTTATTGTGGTAATGTTAAATCGAAGATCATGAAGCTTATTGAACGAAGAAAAGACATTTTATTTACCTCTAAAATACAAAATAATTTTGACATAAAAATTTAACATTTTACATATTAAAAAAAAAAAATTATTTGATATAAAAGAATGATATTTTTAATGCATGGTCCAAGCATCACATCTGAAAAAACGGCTATGAATTTGACTATTTAAGTATTCATAAAATAAAAAAACATGCTACTTATGCACTTTGTGTCACTATTACACTTCGATGTTTCTGTCTATGGTCAGCCGCGACTCACTTTATAAATAATATTAAAGAAATTAAATACTGTTGCAATATTCCAACAATTTGTGTTTCGCAGCCAAATGGGATTTCAGTGAACTTTTCTGTTTTGCCGTGTAGGTACAAAATGTGCACGCAAAGCTGGGTTCTTTACCGCATTCAAATTTCATATGTCTGTACAAAGACGCAAACTGGCAGTAGGCTTTCTTACAATTACGGCATACAAAGCGCCCTTCTAGATCTCGAAGTGCTTCTTGCTTTTTACAAACAACGTTAGCTGAAAAGAAAAACAAACTTATTTAAGAAAATTAATAGAAAATATATATTTACTAGTTGCGGTTAAGCTTCTAATGCTGGTATTAAATACAATTTGGAAAACTCAGTATTTATAGACAAAACAGTAGTAGATCGAAGTAACAGTATTAAAATTGAATTGAAATTTCAGTATTGAAGAATTTTAAAGTTTGTTAAAGAAAATCTTATAAACAATTGAATTATTTTGAAAATCAAAATTTCAGAGAGCAAAAGCTATTAAAAGCACTGTTTTTATGGTTTTGTAACTTAAATGAATAAAACAGAATTATAGGTTCACTCATTTGGCTATCTGTCATAGAAGATTTCCTCAGGAATGGATAAAGACACCATAATGAAAATTTTCATATTTATAATGCATGCTAACCAGCATGTATGCCAAACAATATTTAACTGTTAATTATTGTATTTTTAGCCATATTCGATTGCTATTATATATAATATTATATAAAAAGTTTGTGATATGATAGACTTGATGACAGCCACATACTGTGATTCAAATAAATTCTACAAGTGTTTTAAATATTTCACCAAGTGTTGTTTTGTGTTTTTATTTGTTTATGTGTTAAATGTCATATTAATCTGTTAATAAGTAGTGTAACTGTGAGAAGCGTGTTTTTTGTGAAATTCGTTCTGATGACGCCTGAAGATGAAAAGGTAAAACAGCTGTAAACGATATAAAGACTTTTAAAAGGATTGCTAAGGCAAGTATATATATAAATATTATTTAACTGTTCATTTTGGAGAGGACAACGTTTAATACTAAAAAAATGTAAGATATATCATGTAGGGTACTGTATGAAATGACTTTATATACAGGGTATCCCGTTAGTAGCCAAACTTCGAGAACTGGTTCTATGGGTCAAAATAAAGAGAAAATCAAGAATAAAACTTTTTTCACAAGCTTCATTTTCCAGATATCTGCTGCTTTTGTTTCCTTTACAAAATAATTTATATCTATAAGTTAAATTTGGCGTGTAGTTTAACCTAATAAAGATCTATTTTAAGAAAAATAAGCGATTATACCCCATTATGCGTTTCAAAATAGCGGCTATTTAAAAATGTCAAACCTGAATTACTGTAAAATGTCTGGATTACATTTTTGTAGCCCTTTTGTATCCCTATCAGATTGTGTAGCTGCAAAAACAATGGGATGAAGGATAATAGATAAGTTATGTCTAATAATTGGTTCGTTTAACACATATTGTTGTGTTTACTGCGTTGGTACAGGTATAAAACACATTTTTTAAGAATTTTAAAACCCTCTTCGTCTCCTTTATGTCCAAAAACATTATGGCTGAAATTTATGGAAAACCAGTGAAGTTTACAGAAAAACTATAGCGAATCTACACTTTTCCTTTCATGTTAACGCTGTATTTGGGAACTAAAGCCACCATCTTTGTGTAAAACTTAATACCACCATGGTTATTGTTTTGAAAATTATTTCAGTATTTTTAAGTTATACCAAGTAACTGACTTGATGCATTGTTATGCATTCTGAATATTTTATTACCAATTTTAGTTACAGTAGAATCTCGCTAATTCATCACCTGGAAGTAGGGACAAAACGCAAGAAAAGATCAGAAGAAAACAAAATATTTATTACTTTTACGTACAAAAATAAGTCTATAATAAAATACACAGAAACACACTTTTTAGAGAAAAAAAATGGTAATGTTCTTTTTGTTTGGCAGATGACAGTCTACAATTAGCTACAATGCTCCTCTAGTTCTTGATTCACAAAGATATCCACAGAGCTCTTGTACTATTCAATGTAATGAAGAGCAACATCAAAAACTTTGCGTATGTGAAACAAGGGAGGCGGTTCTTCATCTTCATCATAATCATCGACTTGCTAATGACAAAAAGTGGAAGCTTGTGTATACAGTCAGCATTGCGGCAAATAGCAACCTGTCTTTGCCATTTCTCATATTAGCAAGTATTTTTCTTGGTAGCATTTTATACAAACTTGGGCCAGTTTCATCTGTATAGACTTTGTCCTAATTCAGATTTTTTAATAATTTATTTTAAATTACAAAGAAAACTCTGTTGATATATCGTCATTGCATGATTTTTCACCTGATATTGGACGCCATCTAACTAACCTTCCCTAGCTGTAAATTCAATTTCACTTCCAATTTTATGTGCAGAATAAATCTCTTTTCTTAATAGGACCAGATAGTGAGGTTACTTTACACCTTTCTTGTCAAAACCGTGTCCAAAAAGCTTTGTTTTATTAACGCTTTTTCACCTTCTACCATCACCATAAAAGATTCAATATCTTTTCTATTTTCCTACAGACCGTTATAGTAGTAACTCCCACATTGGTGTGTTTTAGAGTGATTGTCCAGTCTCTGAAACACTTTTAATTTTTCATTTAAAGGAACAATTAAGTGGTTTTGTTTTACTACCGACATAGTGGTTGTGTAAAAACAATGTGCACAAAAACAAAACCGCACACGGTAAAAAATTATAACACACTAAACTCTAGATACAGGCTCACTGAAGTAGCAAAAACAACTGACTCGTAAACAATGGTCCCCAAGTGGTCAACTTTGTAGTAAAGACAGTGCACGCTTGCGGTGAAAGGGTTCTAGGGTTGCACCAACCAGAACTCGGACTAGCCGAGAGGTTCTACTGTATGCACAAAAGTTATGAACTATTAGCACACAAATCTTATACTCAACTCTCCACCACAATTGTCTTTATCAAAAACTTTGCTTATCTATTGCTACATTCCGAAATACTCATTTTGCCATATTATTTTGTTGAACATATTTAAATAATAACTGAGGAAATACAAAGTTTAGTGAGTAAACAACATAAATAATTTGGTTCTGTTAATTTATTCAAAAATTTGAAAAGAAATTATTTTTAGATACTCTTGCTGCATGTCACATGAACTAATACTTGTGTTTCAACAACAATAGCATCTTTTATACAAATTAATTACAGCTTTTTACTTTCTCCCAACCCTGGAGAAAGTATTGTTATCGTCCAAATTTTCGAATTTGAATTTTTAGTGGAATTATCTGTTTTGGTGCTCCCTGAACCCCAAAAAATTATTTAGAAGAATTATCTGAGTTGGTGCTCTCTGAACCCAAAAATATTTTTAGTGGAATTATTTATTTTGGTGCTCCCTGAACCCAAAAAGTGGTATTTTGGTGATGTCTGTCCGTGTGTCTGTTAGGATGTGTACAGAGCTGAAGACCATACCAACAGTCCGATTTTGATGAAATTTGGTATGTAGGTGTAGTTCTGGAATATCTCCAGGAGCTTTTTTCATTTTAAAATTTTTTATTTTTAAGGGGTTTTACCCCCCAAAAATGGCAAAAAAACGAGAAAACTAAAAATTGATCAAAAACGGCTCTTGATTTTGATAAAATTTGGCTATTTGTAGCCATTAATGTACCACCCTACTATTTGCAAAAAACCGCATCTTTCTAAAAATTTTTGTTTAGGTAAAAATAATAATAACAACTGATTTTTGGAGGTTTTTGGCCAAAAAGGGGGTTGTTTTTCAAAACCTTTTTTCGTGCATCTATACAGGTCTAATTGACATGTTTGGTGCAAATTTGTTCCAAATCGATCAAATAGTTTTAATAATAATAATGTTATAATATAATATCTTTGTGTTATATTCATCTAATATTTTCCAAGGTATGTCCTACTTTTGCATTTCTAAATAAACACCTCCTACTACTCTTGGGAGTTTCAACTGGGAGAAAATATGTGGCAGTTATCTGGTACCGTTTATTAAATAATATGTTTTGCAAGGTAATCTGTATTACAAATTTACCACACAAGAAAAACAAATAAAACACCAATAGCTTCTATTATACATATATTTAATTTTGGCACTCATTACAACTAATTCACAGACTAGTCAATCTACATACTCATCGTCATTGTTGCTCTTTTAAATTAAAATGGGTTAGATCATGTTTAAGTCTAAACATGGTTGAAATAACCAATTTAAAATAACACATTTTAATTAGTACACATTATTTATAAATACTAACATAACAACTTTAAATATCAACCTCAGTAGAGTCATAAATTAAAAAGTAACATGTATTTTAAAATAATGGTTAATAGGATATGAGCTTATAAAAGATCCATATTGTCAAATACATACATGTTTCTTATTAATAATTATCATCATCAAATAGAATAAATTTGATTATTACGAAACACATACACATTAACTTGAAGATCTGTTTCTTATCTAGGAAATAAAAACCACAAAACAAGTAATTGAATAGAATTGTGGACAAGATATAAATAATAATAATATACAGTAAATGTTGTTATACTTCAATGTTCATCTTCTTCTAAAATAATTTAATGTACTTTTGAATTATTAAAGCAGCACTGAAATATGTATTGTATAACGATGAGATAAAATAAAAACTGTAAATTATTTCCGCAATTGGATAAGTGTTTAACCTATAGGAGGAAGACTATGAAATAAATGTCAGATCACAACTATAAAAAACTAAGTTATGAAATTGTTTTCCAAAACAGAAAAACACATGTATGAACCAATATCTTGCTGTTAATTATGGATCGATATTTTAATTTTATAACAAGTAATAATCTTGAAATAAACATTTACTAATAACATTTAGCATGGCTAAATTACTCAAACAATTTAACAACAGAAATTGATGTAGTTTAAAATATGATATCACAAAGCTACAGTTATGATATTCAAGTGTATTTTTCAAAATATACAAAATATATTGAAAAAATTGTATTTGTCAAAATATTTAGCTGATCCAGTAATGCAGAGCCTTTTAAGGTTAACACTAAACAGATTTTTAATCAAGTTTTAAAATACTATTGCAAATCGCAAATACTTCAACTTTTATAGCATATATATGTAGAAATTCTATATGATTAATTTTATTAGGTTTTCACTTACTTGTATTTTACACATTTAACAATAAAATTATCGTTTGATTAATTTGCTAACTAATTTATTGCTCAAAACAGAACTACAAAAAATATGTAAAAATATAATAGTTAATGAACTTTTCTGTTGTTTTGAGTGGTTTTCATTCCTATGTGTGTTGTGTTCGATAAATTTAAACTTCAATTAGCTTGACTTGCAGCTATGTAAATCTTGTAAGCGAGTTTTCACTCTCTTCAACTTAACCAATTGAAATTGAGTACTTTTGACAGTAAATGTTTTGTCAAATGAAAAAAGCTAAAGATGCAGCAACAATATGGTAAATTGTGTTGGAATAAAGGCATTGAATAGGCAACATTAAATACAAAAAGGGGCCAGATAGGCAATGTGCCTACACGTTTATAATGTTCATTACCTTTTAGTTCATTGTAATAACAGCATGTTTGAAGCCCTTCCTGATGAAATATCGACCACCTATACTTTGTTTTTAGTGCTCAGACAACAATTGTGAAACTAAATGCTCACTGGTTGAATTATTAACCACCATAAAAACCTTGACATGAATATGACTTGTTTAAACAAAAATAGATTACTTAACATTAAAATTGTTTTATTAATATAAAAGAATTACCCCTGTAGAGGGGTTGATTTTTTAATTAGCGTCTGTTATCTTGTGACTTTTGGCAGTCACTGATTGGAATATAAAGCATTTTTTCTGGGATATTAAAATACTCCCACGTTAAGTTCTTAAAAGATTTTATTATTTAAACAAAATATGCGAAACACAAAACAGTAAAATAAAATTGCCCTTCAAAAACTAAACTTGTGTAGAGTATAAAAGTTAAATATTTGTAAATTTTTTTAAACAATTTTAAAAGCTAAGAATAAAATCTTTCCTCTTCTTCGGTTGTATTTTTTCATAAGAGCTCATTCTAGAATAAAATTTTTTAAATCATGATACAAATTTTATGTATATTACACCAGAAATATCCCTCTTATCTATAACACGATAGAAATGTCCACAAAATTGAAAATAACTCCCTCATATTTATCAAAAACTAATATTTTTTGTCAACATGTTTTCATGAAAAAAATTACTCCTCATAAAGTTCTTTTAAAAGCTTGGAATTTTTTAAAGTTAGTTTCCACAACAAAACATTTATATTAATGAGCGTACTTTCATTGCAATAACAAAATGTTATTACATCTAAAAGTGTTTCCATTTTAACTACAGACTAATGTAACAAATGCGTATAACGTAAAACACTTACCTAGTTATAAAATAAGAAAACTATTTGTTTCACATGCTGCGTATGGGTTAACAGGCCAAGTGCATGATTGCACACGGTATGGCAAAAAAAAAAAATGTTTCTCCGCAACAAGAGCACCGATAAGGGCTGTTTCAAGCACTGAGTGGATTGGGGAGGAGTTTATGAATTTGTCTTATCCGGTTAAGGGATAATGGTCCTTAGCCAGTGATTTATTCAAGCAACCAGTAAGCATTTGAGAGCAGAGTGATCTAAAATTTCCTGAGGACACTACAGAATGTAGTGGTCTTTGATATTTCAACCAGTAAGCGTTAACTAAGAAATTTTTTAATGTGTGGTCTTTAAAGCCATATTATATTTTTGATTAACATTTACTTTTTCCTACACACAACTAAATTAGACCAACTGTTCAAATAGACCAGGCAAAGAACTGAAAAATAAGTAAATTTTTGCCTACAGCTTTGATTTGGATGAAATTTTCAAGCCTCTGTTGCAACTTCACAAATTTCCCCTCAGAGCCCACCCCTCCCCTTCCGATGTACCGGGAGTATTTCGCATGGTTCGAAATGAGATCAGCACCCCCAAAAACCACTGAGTACCGATTTTCGCAGCTTTTCATCCATTTTTAGAGGTTCCAAAAAGATTATGCTCTTTATGCACCCGCGATGCATTTCCACTTTCTCCTGAAACTGGTCATATGTAGACTTTTTCCTGGTATTTTTCTGAACACGATGCAGAAAACCGCATTCAAATTGGAGCTGTAGGCAAAAATTTATTTATTCGTGTCGAAATCGTACTAGTTTGTCTGGTCTGAATGTAGGATATAGTTCACTCTGAGAAATCTTTTTTAAATTCTAACTTTATATTTTAAAAACATAGTCCAACCCTATCTATAAAATGACTTATATTAGACTCAAAGAGTCATAAGCACATTTATTTAAATACTTACTACTAAAAAAAAGTGTTGACTATTTTTAGTTTACTAAACAGAGTTTTTTTTTTAAGCAATAACAACACCTGCCTCACACTATTTAACCCTCCAAGAGCTAAAGTCGCATTTGCGATCATTATAAACCAGTTTGCGACTTTTCTACCATGTTTTTTAAAACGGGTCCCAAGTCATC
Source organism: Philaenus spumarius (assembly GCA_018207615.1). Taxonomy (NCBI): domain Eukaryota; kingdom Metazoa; phylum Arthropoda; class Insecta; order Hemiptera; family Aphrophoridae; genus Philaenus; species Philaenus spumarius. The sequence continues at coordinate 8,215 of JAGFPH010013973.1, read as the reverse complement.
ATTTTTTATTCAATCTGAGAGTTTCTTATATGGTTTTGTCAGAAATCGATTACTGCAGTAGGGCCTATAGTATAAAGTTTAAACTCCAGTTAACAAAATGTAATCATGGCAGCATTGTAAAGTCAGCTGTTTTAGTGCACACATCTGTATCATTCTGTGCTAGACGCTAAACGTTTCTGTTTCTTGTAATGAACCACAATAATTTGTTTGAAAGAGTAGAATGTTACAGTTAAAAATTTTTTTTTGTTCAGCATGAAAATGTGCAACTTTTTAATATATCTTGGAATTTATACAGTGACATTTTGAAGTTATTTTTAGTGGATGGATATCTGAAAAATAAATTTTAATTTTTAAATTGAACAAAACAAAACAAACAGCTGTGAAAATCTAGGGATAAACGTACGGCAATTATATTAAGATTAAATACAAAATTCTTCCTTTTCTGATTATAATGATGTATAATAAGTCTATTTTTACTTTTAGTAAGAATTTTATACATATTGTTTTAAATATATATGCACACCGCCTTTAAAATGCCTAGCACTGAAGAGTATTATAGTCAGCTCTTGGAGGGTTAAGGAAAATTCTGTGTACGAGAAACACAAATTAATTTAACATTCAACTTGCTGTGTCTTAGGTAAGTCATTTGAGCTCTTCTAAATTGTGAGCTGGAAGAAATGAATCATTGTTATATTCAGATCATTTTCATGTAGAGCATAAAGTAGTCGAAATTTAAAAAAATTACAGATTAAACAAATTTAAATTTATTGAGGCGTAAAAGTGTATTTTGGCAAAACTGTATGGCACATATACAACACCTTCTGAAACCAAAAAGTGAATTGAAAATTAACGTTAAAAACATAATCAAATTAATTCATAGTAAAGAAATATATTTTTATAGTCACAAGACTTTTTATAATAAAATATGTAATATATAAAATACAGTACATAGGCCTTTAGTGATGTTAATGCATACAAAAATGTTTTTAAAACAGGTTTTAATTCAGTTACGTTTACATAAAAACGGCTGGTACTTTGGGAGGGTTCGATCATTTTTAGGTAGTGAGTTCCTAGTACTGCACCTTTAAGTCTTTTTTATTTTAGTTTCTAGTTTGTATCAACAGTCTAACAAATAAAAAAAAACATCAGCCTTCTGTTTTCAAAACAAATTATTATTTCCCTGCGTAAAGTTACTGCAGAACTCAGTTACTGTTAGTTCTTGAATTCATTAAACTCCGTATATTTTTAAATCCTTTAGTATTATGTATATCATCACTAAAATTGTTTAAAATGCAATTTAGATATACTTTAAGAGTAATATGATCACCTTTCATATTTGCAGTTCAACCATAAAATCGTACTCCTTATTATCACAAATAAATTTATTGTAACTTTAGCGTAAGATAAAAAAAAAACACTAGATTAATTTGCTTTAAAAATCGACAGTTTAGTGGCTATTATTGAAACACAAAATGAGATTTATTTCTGACAGACAAAACATCAAATACTCACAATTTTGGATTACTTCGACAGTCAGGACACAGAATATTACTTATAAACTAATTAATGATTAACATTAATAAAATATGTTTAATGACTTAAGTCTTTGAAGTTTACCGCAAGATTTATCAAGTCTTTATTTTCACACATTTTATAACATATTCATCGCTACTTGCGTATGAATTCTATAAACATGTATTGCCAGATTTTCTTTCCTTTTTGAAACATGCGGACAAAACTGACATCGAAATGTTGGCGCTTTTCCGCATTCAAACTTCTTATGCCTATAGAGCGAAGCCGCTTGTATGTAAGTCCGGAAACAATTATCACAGCGGTGGGGTCGTATCCTCAAACTTTTATTGATTCGCCAAACTGCAAGCAAACAGACAACGCATTAACTTTTTTAATTTTGAAAACAACAGGACAAAATTGTGGTTTTTGGTTATGAGATCAGTCTAGCATTTGAAAAAGCCGAAAGAAGATAACAAAAAGGGTGAAATAGAATTTGAGTTTTAAGCTTTAACAGACAAAGAAGGGCATTTTAACATTTCTTTAATCAACTGCATAAAATTAATTAATGTTATTTTGTAAATTAGCTAATTAATACATTGTCTATTTGCTTTGCTTCTGTCCAATATGTTTGTCGTTATTTTTCTCTAAAATAAGAAAAACTAATAATTTGAAGAACAAACTACAGAATAAGACTAAATCTGTCAAAGATTTATTTTGAAGAACAGGTCAGGTTGTAAAATATGTGAAGGCTACAGAGTAGCTTTCTATTATTCCCTTACCTTTCTCTTGATGGTGTATTTTTGTTTAATTGTATAATTCCTTTGTAATCAATCATATTCTGTTAGCTATAAACTTTCACAGAAAGTTATAATCTTACAAATAGTTTTGTCCATTCTGTTGACAAAAGTTTAGCCTTCTATAAAAATACTTTTGACATTTAATACAAATATCTTACTAGCCTATTACTTTTCACATTATTGCTACTTAAAAATGTAGTCATATAAGACTGTACTTTTTAAATACATTTATAAACTGTAAGGCAAATTTGAATGCTCTTATTTGACCAAATTGTTTATTTAAAATTTGTATAGTCAATGCAAGTAACAAATGTGAATACGGAACTCAATTACAGTGTTATTGTTATAGCCAAATTTATTTAAAAAATATTTTAGTCCAGAAATTTGTGTGGTAAAAACTAATTGTTCGACTGTCATATTAAACAGCCTGTTTGACGCAATTTTTAAAAACATATTTAGATGTAGGAATGAAATGTTTCACACTAACTGATCTTATAACGCAGTAAATCTATACGGCAAAGTAGAAAAAAATCATAAACTAGATTAATAATAAATATAACAGTAATACAACAAACAAGGGAAGACACTGTACTTCATACAAAATATCATTCATAAAAAAAATAAATAAACAATAAAATCAAATCAAAAGCAGTAATCATGCAAAACTACAAATTAGTAACAGCAAAAATACATATAAAAATAAGCAAAAACAGATTTAATAATTTCACATGAATCAAATTTAGTTTAGAGAAATTTTAATAGTTATCAACACATATTACAAACTGTTAAAGTTAACTGTATTTTTCATTGCTAAAATATATAGTAATGCAATACTAATTTAAAATTTATAATTTTAATACATTTAATTGTTAGTCAACTCTATGAGAATTCATCATAAACTTAATACTGTTGAATCAATATTTTCAATCATCTGCTGTTCAAGTGCTACCACAATGTTGTTTTCTTTCACAACTTTTAAAAATGAGGAACTAGCATATTATTTCTGGTGTTTTATGTTTTATAGAAGTTTGTCTTTGATTTCTTTGCTAGTTATTTTTGTTTTAATCTATTATGTCCGAATATTTTGTTTGCCTTTAACGTACCTCTTATGTGGGGGAAGCGGACTTGTCACCCTTACTTTTTCACATCATCAACTGTTGGATTGTTTTTCCAATAAATAACAACTTATATTTGTATAGGCTAAACCACTTCTAGAAAAGTGGCCCCTACTAGAAGGAACTTTTCCTTTTATGGCCATGAAGAACATGCAGAAATTCATTTATAAAAACATACATGAAGAATTTCAGCACCTTATTCTAAAACATGTAAATTGTAGTTTCTACTGGTGTTTAGAAAAGCTAAGCTCAATGTTTTAATTCAATAATTAATTGAAAATTTGAATGAAAATTAAACAGAATCTTTATCTTGGATTAAACGTTTCCTTCGATGATTAGGGTCCTGACCAGCTTTGTTGATGATAAGAGGTCCAGCAATTGCAGCAAAGTTTCAATGCCCATCAAAAAGTATAGTTTAGTCTCGATGGTTTAGCACTAAATACATAAAAATTTATTTATGTATGATATAAAAATATAGTTTAGCAATGTTCTTCTAATTCATACTCATTTCTTTGGGTATATTATAACAAAGCTATTGAAAAGCCTTATGTTCTATACAGATTAACTTCTTTAATTTGTAGTTTTGACAATAAACCTAATGTTTTTGAATGGAATTTTTGCTTTTGGATTTTTTTTATAAATGCACATTATGATTGTCCTTATATTTTTTCATCGCTAACCTTTTAAGAGTTACAGTTAATCCAAAGAGTGTTAAATTCTTTTGAACCATAGCTTTAAAATAGCTGGTTTTATAAAAAAAATATAGAAGAATACAAGTTGCCAAATTGTGAGTTAAAAGTTTAAAATGAATATTATACACCACATCAAAAATATCGAGTTACATAAACATTGAAGGTTTAGAGTGGATTGTAGTTTGTGTTTCACAACAATAAGACAACAAATTCAACGATAGTAATTTTTAATATGAAAACATTCAGTTACAAAACAATATTTATTTACAAAAATATAATCAATTAGTAAAATATAATTTAATAATACTGTATAGCTGTTAATACTCAACATAATATACTTACAAACAATTTTAAAAGATAGTGACACAATACCAAGTAATTAATTTAATGGTTTTTCATTTTGTTTAAGTAATTTTAGAGGTTGAAGTCAAATGACCAGTTCCTCATTATCCATATTGCTTTCTAAAAATACATTTCAAACTGGTTGTTAGGTTATACAATTTAGGTGTCAGTTATTTTATTTAACTTGCACCCAAATTCAAGTGAACGAAATGTAATAAATTTTTTATAGTAATAATAATTTGTATAACCTCAAAAATTGATAAAGAAAGTTACCACTTATAATTTGAAATACATACATATTAATTGTGGTCGAGTTAAAATGAATATAGTGTATTGCATACTTCTTAGCAAATATTCATTAATGTGTTAGTTGATTTATACTCCTAATTAATAGATGTAAAATATTTTAAGACGTTTTATAACTTTTGCCGAACTAATGTTGATGAAACCCCTATTTTTATTTCTCATGGATACTTGTAAGATTTGGTAACTATTTTGTTTTTTAAAAATTAATTAATTATTTGTCTTCTTAACTGTAGAGAAACAATAGAAAGAAACAAAAACGTAAACACTGATAATTGCAATATATGCCTAAAACTAAATTTGACACATTATAACATTTATAATTATTTATTTACTGTAACTTGGAAAATGCTGTGATCAAAACATTTCTCTATAAAACCAGGTACTGATGAATTTGTACCATTGATGTTACCCTTTACCTAAAATAACCATTATTTGTATTTTGTTGCTATTGTTAGGCTAAAATTGTCAGGTTCAAGTCCTTGTAAATATGATTTACCTAATAAATATTGTAGATGGTATAACTTTGTACATATATACATCGAACGGACATAGTTGTATTTAGGTGATAAAATATTTATAACAAATTAAAACATTATATCCATAAAAATACATTAATAAGGAATATTGGTAATAAACAGTTTGAACATTTTTTGATAATATGTGGATCACATAATTTTAGCAAATAGACTAGAAAAAAAATATAATTACACTAGAAAATCTTTTAAAATGAATGTATAAGTTCAAAATATGGCAATCCAACATAAATTAGGAACAACACATGTAGGCTGTAAATCTACTGCAGTAAATTTTTACAGTTAAAACTTTCAAACTATAAAATAATCATTGAAAACATATATAAACGTTTATAAAAGATGAAGAAAAGAAAATTAGAACCATTTAGTGACTATCTAAGAAAGAATAAATGTATTTTTTAAATAAACAATTATCTTTTTACTAATGATAGACAAACACTGTATTCTATGGATTTTTTTGAATTTTGATATAATCTATTTACACAATATTACAATTATTTTTATAAGGGATAAAGAGAAACAATTAATTACAAAATATTTATATTACATATATATACGTATATTAAAATTATAAACTGTTTGTACATTCGATTCTGCCTGAGGTAGAAATGAATAAACCTGAATTTGTTATAATTGTACAAGAATTGTCCATCCTAGGCTAAGCTTATTAAATGGTGTATACTTGTATAAACACATATACAAATGTCCATCACACAAACAAGTCTATTTAGACGACTATTGAAAAGTGAAAACACATTTACTTTATTCTGTACTGCAATGAAAATTAATAAAATATCCTTAAAAACACATTATTAACAATTATTGTAGGCTACATCTTTTTTTTACATTCTCTGTTTATTTCACTGACTCTCTCCATTTGTCACTTACCAATTTAGACACTAATGTTCATAAAATAACAGGAAAAATATATATAGACAAACAAAAATTAAAATGCACCAACACTTCAGGACAATAAATATTCAACTGAAAAATTGTCTTGTCTTAATACGCTTTAATTTTATATTTTTGAAGTGTTTATGTTTTAGAGAATTTGATTAAAAATAACAACAGTGCTTAAAGCCCAGGAAAATAACATTTCAGAGAAAGTCAGTGAAACATAAATAATAAGGTGAAAATTATTTTTGTTAACATTAATAAACTTTCTGAGTGTAGGGCCTATTGTGTAACACAAAGTCGAAAAATTGTAACAATAACATTTATTACTAAATAAAAGTAGTTATAATCATTTGAGGTTAACAAGTACAGTACTTCAAAGAGGTAGTTAAGTAAAAATATCAGCAATATAGTTTTATACAGATCAACACTATTTACAACTTACATAAAACACTTTTTCAGATTAAAAAATATATGAACGGATCACCAATTTAATTGCATAACAATATTTATAATGATTTACTTACAACACAATGTTATAACAAAAACATAAAATAAATATGTATTATTAAATACATTTGAAATTATCATAACAAATAGGCTATATTCAAAGTCATAAAGTTATAAACTATTAACAAAAATGAATAACATTTATACATTAAAAACACACACAAATTAATAATTTGGTTGCAAAGAATTACTGCAGAATACTGCTTCAAAACAAATAATTGATATAAAATTAAATCACAGAAAATATAATCTAGGAACTAAACAGAAATTTAAAATATATTAAATTATGCAATTTCACATAGTATACAAGGAACACAATAAAAACATTTAGAGGACTAATTATATCACAAATTACGCTTAATTTAGGATGTGTTAATGTGACAAGAACATTAAGATGAATGACTGGCATAAAAAAGATTAGGAAACGCTAAAAATATTTTTAGTTTATAATCAAAAATTATTCTTAAAAAATATAAGTTTAAATTATGTTTGTAAAGTCAGTAAATTACCAATAAAAAGAGATTGGCCTAACATAATACTCTTTACAAGAGTCATGAGATCTATAAAGAAAGAAAATCATCTTTTAGCTATTACTGTTTATAACAAATTTTTATTAAATTTGATGACAAGATATATTTGAAATTATCTTGAGCAAATCGTAAAAGGTCAGACAACAAAACCTTCAAATTAGAAACCTAAAAGTAAGAATTAAATTTGTTAATTTGAATGTTTAAAATTTGTTTTAGGTATAAATAAGGTTTATTAAATTGATGAACTTGACATACCTACATTACTAAACATGATTTATAATTTCTCTAGAAGGAAAGTTATTTACCTGAGTATTCACACCAACTTTAAAACAAAGAATATTTAGATCCAAAACTGTCACATAGAGATGTCGAATTTAATGACATTTAATACATAAATTTCCGACGGATTAATAAATAGATCTATAGAACATTAAATAAATATGACTAGAAAAATTATTAGTTTTATTTTCAATAAAGAAAAAGATAAAAGTTTCAAAATTTGTACTTCATGAACACATACATTTTTATTCGCGACAATGGAATTTCTTCAGATGAGACATGAGACTACTGCGCTGGGTATACCTCCGGGGGCAATCCGGACACTTAAACTGCGGTTCTTTACCACATTCGAGTTTCAGATGTCGATTTAACGCAGATTTACAACTGTAATTTTTATTACAGTTTGGACAGAAAGACCGTCGAGACGTTTCAGTCGGGAAATTTACCAAGCTTCTAACCCTATTGTACTGTTGTAGGTGTAAAAAATTTCCTATAAGAATCCTTTTCTCCATAACTGATATCAAATTTCGATCAATATGAAGCCCCATATCTCTCGCTCTTTCCATTGATTTGACTAATATATCCTGTTCGCTCAACTTGGCCGATAGATCGACTGGACCTGAGAAAGAGAGAAAAACAAATTAGAGGAATACTCGGAAATGGTAGATTAATACACTGAAAGCTTTGATATTAATAGATGTTATG
>JAGFPH010013972.1:0-24924 GCA_018207615.1 Philaenus spumarius | reverse complement strand
GGTAAATCCCATTAAATAAGACTTCCAAAAGCCAAGTAATTGTGTAAAACATTTAAAATTTAAATATTTTCTATAATATAAATATAACTCTTACTTATTTAATGGGAAATCACCAAGATTGTACGGAATATTTAAAATAAATTAAATAATGGACTTTCGGGCTTTGGTGCAACCGACCACTGTAGTCGGTGCAGAATCACCGTCAATTTCTTCCTGAGTCACCTTCGAGCAAAACCTCGTGAGTGTCCTGTCAGGAATTAGGAACTCCTTAGCTACGCTCCTAATGGATCGGTGATTGCAGCTCTCAGCAACTTTTGCACAGGATTGTAGTAACTTTAATTACCTTTCGAACGATATAGCTCAAAATTTGCACACGGGCTTATGAGTGGGAGAAATTCTGCAAAAACCAGACAGGGATAATTAAAAAATCATTTATCGGGAGTTTCCTATCAATTTTGTTCCTTGTTCCGGGGACTGTACCTGTATTACTTTTGCACAGGATTGTAGTAAATTTAATTACCTTTCGAACGATATAGCTCAAAAATTGCACACGGGCTTATGAGGGGGAGAAATTGTGCAAAAACCTTACACGGATAATGAAAAAATCATTTATCGGGAGCATTCTATCAATTTTGTTCCTTGTTCCGGGGACTGTACCTGAAATACCTTTGCACAGGATTGTAGTAAATTTAATTACCTTTCGAACGATATAGCTCAAAAACTGCACAGGGGCTTATGAGTGGGGGAAATTGTGCAAAAACCTGACATGGATAGTTAAAAAATCATTTATCGGGAGTTTCCTATCAATTTTGTTCCTTGTTCCGGGGACTGTACCTGATTTAATTTTGCACAGGATTGTAGTAAATTTAATTACCTTTTAAACGATATAGCTCAAAAAGTGCACACTGGCTTATGAGTGGGAGTAATCGTGCAAAAACCTGACATTTTTAATGAAAAAATCATTTATCGGGAGTTTCCAATCAATTTTGTTCCTTGTTCCGGGGACTGTACCTGAATTACTTTTGCACAAGATTGTAGTAAATTTAATTACCTTTCGAACGATATAGCTCAAAAAGTGCACACTGGCTTATGAGTGGGGAGTAATCATGACAAAACCTGACATTTATAATAAAAAAATCATTTATCGGGAGTTTCTTATCTATTTTGTTCCTTGTTCAGGGGACTGTACCTGAAATACCTTTGCACAGGATTGTAGTAAATTTAATTACCTTTCGAACGATATAGCTCAAAAGTTCCACACGGGCCTATGAGTGGGAGAAATTGTGCAAAAACCTGACATGGATAATTAAAAAATCATTTATCGGGAGTTTCCAATCAATTTTGTTCCTTGTTCCGGGGACTGTACCTAAATTACTTTTGCACAAGATTGTAGTAAATTTAATTACCTTTCGAACGATATAGCTCAAAAATTGCACACGGGCTTATGAGGGGGAGAAATTGTGCAAAAACCTTACACGGATAATGAAAAAATCATTTATCGGGAGCATTCTATCAATTTTGTTCCTTGTTCCGGGGACTGTACCTGAAATACCTTTGCACAGGATTGTAGTAAATTTAATTACCTTTCGAACGATATAGCTCAAAATCTGCACAAGGGCTTATGAGTAGGAGAAATAATGCATTTTCCTCGCTCTAACTTTGCCATTTTGGTTTGAATCAAACGACCCGCCATTTTGTGTAAAATTGAAAAATGAAAATCTCAGTGTCTGGGACATCCTACAAGGACCCTTCCACTAAAATTTCAGCTATTTAGAAGCATATTTACTACCATTTTATCAAGGTGGGAAAAACCCATATACTTATATACCGTTAATCGGTATAACTCCGCCATTTTGAATCCGATCGAAAAACAAAAAAAAGTGTATCTGAAGAATCCTACTAGGACCCTTTCACCAAAAAATCAGCAATTTTGAAGCATATTTACTACCACTTATCAATCCGGGAATAAAACAGATATATATATAAAGTAATTTTCAAATTGGGTCGAGTGTAATAGCTCTTATTTTCTTCGAAAATTTGGCTAATAATAGAGGTTCATATAATTACAGTTTTAAAGGTAAAACGATAAAATACAAACTGCATCCTAGATCTATTTTGTTAAAGCATAGAAAATATTTAACAGAACATATTTTATTATTTTATTTTGATAAAGTTATTGTGCTGCTTACAATAGAAACGAAACATGTAAAATGTGTATATCAAAACATTTTTATGATTTTGATATGCCAACCTTATATCATTAACTGAACATACTTAGGTAAAATAAAAACAAATGAACGCCTACTATTTATTTATTTTCCAGTATCCACTCCAGTTTTGTTGAATAAAATACAGAGACTGGACGCTGGATGGCGAGAGTTCTCACCAAGAGTATTTACTCTCGTTTTTAGGTGATTAAATATTCGTGTTTACTCATTAATAATTCAATCACGCTGCTGAACCACTGACGTGAGTTGAGCGAATTTCCAAAATTAAGTTTATATATTTTTGGGATTCAGTCCAATATTTGGGAAATGGGTCACTCGCAAAGGCGCTGAATAGCTGCCCGTATACACTAAATATATTAGTAGAATTGGTTTGCACCTCCAGCTCCTGGTCACGCGCTGCTTAGTTCCGCTCGCAGTTTCCGAGTTTGCATCTCGACCTTGCGGCCTCGAATTATGGACTGCGCATCGCGAGTTTGGATCGCGGCCGTCGGCCTTGCAAAAGAAGCTGCACATTATTGAAATCTTTCGCGTGGATTTGAACCGGATACTTTTATGTTATTATACGTTTTGAGCGACTTTGGAGGAACCATATCTATAAGGTCGTGTAAAAAACTAAATGTGCAGAATAACCTCCGATATTTATTTCAATAGAGAAATTCCCAAAAAAGTTTCATTCTAGTACGAAAAAATTACATATAATCAACAAGACCATGATCGGTGCTCATTGATTACTCCCGACCTTATGTCTGACCATACGAGTCACTGCAATAAATCATCTTTCCTTTGGAAATTCGCAAAAAGTGTAAATAAATTACAATCAAGGTGAAACAAATTTAAAAAATGTAATGTTTGTATATGGAATATATAAATACATTGCTTATCTCTATTAAATAAATTGTCTAATTAATACCACATTTACTAATTAGCGAATTTGCTTAGGAAAGATGAGCTATTGTAGTGACTCTTATAGTGTAATCTAAGGTCAGGAGTGGTTAATGAGTACCAATCATAGTCTCCAGATCAAATTTTTGGGTGTGATTGAAATTTGTATATATTATTATGTGTTCATCAGCTCACACTTTAACAAACGCATTTTAATTCTGATTTGGTCCAAATTTTTGATCACACCTTTGTTTTGTACGCAGCTCGGACGCTTTCGTTAGCCAAAGAGATAAAATAACCGGAAGCACGTTTTTTCACTGGAAGTAACGATTTTTTTAGATTTTTCGTACTGAAATAAAACGTTTTTGGGCTTTATATAAACAAATATTGATAGGAGATTATTTTGCACAGTGTGTTTTTTTACACTACCTCGTAGCTCTTTTGGTTCCCCCAAAATCGATCAAAACGTAAAATAGAATAAAAACACCCGGTTCAAATCCACGTGGGGGATTTTATCGTGGGAGCAGATTTTGACCCGAGGCCGATGGCATTCATGCAAACTGGAGAAGCGAGTTTTTTTGGCTGCAAGCGAAGTGAAGCAGTCCATATACGTTACTGTAAGGTGCAAACTCTCAAAGCCAGGTTTTCCGGAACGAAGCATTGCGTCAGCCGGGATTAAAGGCTGACGTGTATAGATTAATTTATTACCTATACGTAGGCAGCTATTCATTGCCTTCGTGAGTATACGAATTCCCCAAATAATTGGTTGAAATCCTAAAACATAAAAACTTTAATTTTGGAAATTCGCTCAATTCACGTCAACGTCAGCGGTTCAGCTGCATTAATAAATTGTTTGTATTCTCTCGAAGATTTATAGTACTAGTTAACTTTGAAACAAAACAATTACACATCGAAACAGAAAATGAAGTTTAAAGAAAAATTCCAATATTGGATTAGTCCTGGTAAATATAATAAAATCTTCAAATAATAAGGTGAACAAATGGGTAGTTATATTGCCTTTGAATTAAAGCTCAATCTAAATTTTATAGGTATTACCTTACAAATACTTAACCTTTTTTTTAAGATCTATGTAACCCACAAAATCTAGAAATTTTTCTAAGTTTGTATCATTTGATAAGATAGGCTAAATAAATATGTGTACATTATATTTACTCTTCTTTTATAAGTGTTATATTATTGGGTATCTTAAAAGTCCCACCCCCTCATATTATTTTTTTATTAATGGAAATAGACAGATTTGCTTTGGGAATTGTTAACATGACCGAAAATGGAGTTTTTTGGTGTATCGTAAATTTAAATCCCTCCCCGAAAAATGGGGTATTTTAGGGGTAAGTCGAAAATTTTAAATGAGAATCCCTATTGACACCTCAGTTTAAAGGTCTTGATAAAATAAGAAGATTGGCGCAAACCGGACTATATGTTGACTCTATCCAACATAATGGTCAATCAAAGTAATAATTTTCCCAAGAAACTCCTATTTAAAGTTTCATTAGTAATTATGTTACAATGAGTAAAACCTTTAGCACTCACCTCATTTTCACTGATATTAAGTGCTTGAAATGAGAACCATTGACTTCTAGACACAAATACAGCCTGGACTCAAAGTGTTGCCTAACATTTTCAAACACTTCTGGTATGATAAGGTGATAAGCGTGTTCGATCCTTACTATGTTTTATGACTTAGATTGAGTCACATACTGGATGAAACCCTTGAAAAAAATAACAGATGTATAATCTATAACATTTTGATGTTATTTAAATGGGGAAAAATTATTTTTCCCGAAAGTAATATTAATTATTATTATTTTTTAAAAAAACCCATTTTTGCGCCAATATTCTTATTTTATCAAGAACTTTAAAATGAGGTGTCACTCAATAGGGGTTCTCATTTAAATTTTCGATTTACCCCTACAATACCCCATTTTTGGTGGAGGGTTTGAAATTTACGATACACCAAAAAACTAAATTTTTCGTCATGTTAACATTTCCCAAAGCAAATCTGTCTATTTCCATTAATAAAACAAATAATAGGAGAGGGGGCGGGACTTTTAAGACACCGGTATATTATTCTACATTATTATTTACTCTTCAACATAATTTATGTCCATTGTATATAAATTCTAAAGTGTAATTAAGATTGTTTCGTGATCGTTCTCTACTAAAATACTGAATACCACGTTAAGTGGCTTTTAATGTCTTCAGTAACACCCTTGGGCACTTTAATAATGGGCGTATGTTTATCTCTCTGGTCGGAAATTAATCTGCACCGTTCAGTTGTGCAGTTTAGATTAATTGTTTGTTAACTTACAATGTGTTCTAACCACGTCTTCTCTCTCACTTCCTCTCATCCCTTCAATTGAAGTTATTCAAGAATTGCTAATTTCCGAACTATGCAACTAAACCCAGACGACCAAATATTCTCTAGGAAATATACGACCATATCATTCTTGGAAAAAATACTGTTATGAAAGTATTTACATTCGTGACAAAACTAGTTACAAAAGAGGACGCGTTCACAATTCGAAAGAAAATCTATTGAAATGAGATTATTTTGCTTTAATGAAATGTCTTGTGAATGCACTTCAAAAGTTTATAATGATTTATGTTTGTGAACAAATCGAACTCGGCATTCATTAAAATTGTGATTTAGACTTATAACTTAAAACAGACAGACATGTATTCAGTCATAAATTAAGTGTATAAGTAAAACACTTAGGTGAGACATTCTAAAAAATCACTGGATACCATTCTTTATAATAACTTATTTTGTCATAAAAGTGTATACAGAAGACATCATAGACGATTGCACCGAGAAGCGATCAATTAGAGCAAAACAAAGAAATAATAAAAACTATTATTTATGCTCACTGAAGGTTATTAAAAATAGAAAATTAGCACTCTGAAATTGTGATGGAAAATGATACACTTATAAATGTATATCAATAACAATAATATATAATAATGGTTGGATACATAATATTGGTTTTTAATTCCTTCTATTACAATAACAAAACCAACAAAACAAGATTTATACAGAAACAAAGTTACACCAACAAGCTAAACAAAACAACTTAAAATATAAAATTACAATACAGTACTAGCTAAAATGGACAGAAACGAAAAATGAAACAATATTATTTCTAAATATTTTATTATTAAAAGACACGTAAGATGCGCTCCGTATTCATGCCCAAGAACAATTGCCGTCTCGTGTGCAAAGCCTTACATGATTATCTAATATTAATTTGATACATTCGATCTTGATAGCCGTGTTAAGCGGCGTCCACACTATGCCGCGGTTGGCTGCTGGCACTGCTAATTTGGCAAAGCCAATACAATGTAGACGTGGCCGTTGGCATGTGCCGTTGAGCCAATGGTTTGCCAACGAAAATCGCTCTAGTGTCGGTCTCCATCAAAGGAAGCCGGTGAGAGCCGGTAGTGGGGACGAGCCAACCGTTGTCTTCACGCGGCACGCACGTGGTTCAGTTGTGGCTGAGACAGCGTCGTATTCAGTCATGGAGTGGACCAACGCGAAAGTGTGTAAACTTATTGAGCTTTACCATGATCGTCCTGTTCTGTGGGCCGTAGATACTTTTGGTGTTGATAAACAAGTCGTGGAAAAGAAAATTAAGAACCTAGTGTGTCATTTTTTACGTGAAATAAAGAGGGAGAGAGACTCAAGTAAGTCTGGTGCGGGAAATTCTGATGTGTACAAGAGTAAATGGTTCTGCTTCAACAACATGCTATTTCTCAAGGATCAAAATACACCTAATGAAACAACGGAAAAAATCACGCAGGTAAATATATATTAACACAGTAAATTCATAGAATAATTAGTAGTTATATTTTACATTAATATTCAACACAAATGATATAGTTTAGGGCGTCTTATTTGTCGTGTTGAAAGGATACTATTCCAGCCGGGGAAGTAAAGAAGTCTGCAAATTCATTTCTAACGGCTTGTGCCTCATAAGTGCTTCTTCTTGAAGTTCGAGGAATGTTGACCAAAACTTGATTTAAAGGGGATTGTCTCCAAGTTCCTGGATTGATCTCAACTGCGGTTGAGCACTCAGAGTCGAATGTTCCGGGGGGATTGTACACTGATTTGGAGTTACTTTTCCTCAAAAGGTACTGCCAACACCACCATCGTAGCCCGCTCTGGTTGTAATAGCATAGGTCTTCGTAGTATGCGGTACACATAGGATATTATGCCAAACGCATTCTCAGACACTCTACGTGCTCTACTTAACCGACAGTTAAACACTCTTTCCATGGAATTCTTTTTTTGAGCACCTGGAAATGGTTTCATAATGTTTTTTGACATAGGAAAAGCATAATCGGCCACAAAAACTACGGTGTTTCATCTATTCTTCCAGGAAGAGCAGTAGGAGGAGGAAGATGCATTGTGTTGTTCTTAAGGCAATCTTTGAATGTTGTGTGACTAAACACACCTCCATCTGATATTCTTCCTTGACAGCCAACATTTGCGTAGATAAAGTTGTAGTGCGCATCTACCACTGCAAATAGAACTATACTGAAAAATCCCTCGTAGTTGAAATATTCTGTGCCACTACGGATAGGTGCTTGCACCGTAATATGCTTCCCATCAAAGGCCCCCACACAGTTTGGGAAATTCCACTTATCATTGAACTCTTTTGAAATAACTTTCCACTCTGCTTCATTTTGTGGCTTCTGAAACAAAAAGATAACAACATAGAAATATTCAATCATTAATCTTTTCATTTTTTTAGGACGAGCATACAAATGAAGATGAAGATGCTGCAGACGAAACCCAGATTGTCGACCAGGACCAAGTTGCTGGACCAAGTAAAGACACACCTCGAAGAGGTGACAATGCAAATAAAAGTTTGCCAAAGGAACCGTTTGTTCGGTCAGGCGGAGGCCCACAAAAGAAACAAAAGACATCAGCTACAGAAGAATCTCTGTCAATTATGAGAGGTATCCAAGGACGGCATACATCAGGTATGGATCAGTTCAAGTCTTTTGGAGAGCTAGTAGGACTGCGTATTAAAGACTTCCCATCGTCAAATGCTCAGAAAATTTTAAAACACCTTATTAGCAATATTCTGTTTGAAGCTGAAATGGGCAAGTACGACTATATCAACCCATTGAGCGAATGTTACTCACAGCCTTTCTACCCAATACCGAACTACGTACAACAACCGATTTCTACCTCGATGCCACCAGCTTGTTCCAATCCAAACACATATTTTGAGCAGCCGTCTTTTCATGGACAAACACAAGCAACCTCTCCAGTCAGCCATGAGTCCCACGTCTTCAATCCATACGGTAACGGACTATGACTCTCTTGACTCTATGTTGATGCACCTGTAGTTCCCACCTCATTTCTTCAAAATTCAAATTTGAGTTAGACTTTTATTCATTTTTTGTTGTAATAAACTTAAGACACATTTTAACTGAGTAAATGTTTCATTTGTAATAGAGAATGTTTTGTTCAAATAAACTTGAGACACATATCGACCAAATAAAGGTTTTATTTGTAATAGACTATTTTTTCTTACCTGTAAAACGCTGAAAATTGCTTCACAAGCAATCGGGATGATGGGTCATATTATTTGCTTTGAAATCTTGAATGTGTGACTTAAAGAGGGGTAAGAGTCTCCCATTGCTAAAAACCGCAGAGTAACTGCAAGGCGTTCATGTGGAGGAATAGCACTTCTGAAGGGTGTGTCTCGTTTCTGGATGATATGAGCTATCTTATTTAGAAGACCTTCAAAGTCACTACTTTTATCGAAAAAAGTTTTTGAAACCACATCCAGATCTGTACTCGAGATTTAATTCGTCTGCATCATCCAATAACAAATCCTTCATTAACTCACTATTCCGTATTTTCTTCTACTTTGAAGGCTTGGACTCACCCAAAACCGTCGTTTGCGCCGTTTACGCACTTTTTCGCTGTTTTCAATGATAATTATAATCGCTACTAGTACATCCTCATCGGCAGACATTTTGCGACTGAATGCGACTGAACGAATGCCTAGATGTAGACGGCAAGCCAAAATCGGCTTTGCCGCGTTGGCTTTGCCAACCCGTCATTGCTCAGCCAACTGCGGCATAGTGTGGACGCCGCTTTAGGCCTATACATTGCGTTCAAGGAGAAATTGTGTTGTTGTTTTTTTTTTTTTAATAAGTTAGTTGAAATATATAAGTAAATAGATGAATACTTTGCTTAGGTTTAATCAGCAAATAGATAAGTCCTCTAAGTTTTAACCTTTTTGCTTTCGTACGAAAAAGCAATCATATATACAAAGGCAATAACTGCAGTTAACAGCTCCAGTAACTATGATAAAACAAAACATATAAACAGTAAGTCTAACTAAACTACACCATTATTAAACTAAAATATTATATTAATCCCTTATTAAACTAAAATTGTATATTAATCCCTTATTATACTAAAATTTTATATATTAATACCTTATTAAACTAAAATTGTATATTAATCCCTTATTAAACTAAAATTTTATATTAATCCCTTATTAAACTAAAATTGTGTATTAATCCCTGATTAAACTAAAATTTTATATTAATCTCTTACTAAACTAAAATTTTATATTAATCCCTTAGTAAACTAAAATTGTATATTACTCCCTTATTAAACTAAAATTTTATATTAATCCCTTATTAAACTAAAATTGTATATTAATCCCTTACTAAACTAAAATTTTATATTAATCCCTTATTTAACTAAAGTTTTATATTATTCTTACATTTTTATTTAATAACGTAATTGGATAAAAATATTACACAAGCTATTCCTTCAGTTTAAATTTAGGTTTACTAAAATAAACTACGATGTTTTATAAATGGAATCTTTACATATAAATAAAATTGAAATGTCTGTGATTTCGGAATAATTACTTTTTTAAGCTGATATGGTTATTCACACTTTACCAAAACCTAAACATGCATTTTTTCCTTTTTCAGTCTGTCTGCCTGTTTGTCCAGGCTAATCTCCGGAATGACTGCAAATATTTTTGGGAAACTTTCATTTGCATGTAGAGAATTTTTCAGAGATTAATCTAGGCTACTTTATACACCGGAAATATTTAGGGTTCATATAAAAAATTGAAGAAATTTAAAATGTATGGACAAAATTATTGGTTTTGCGAACAGACGCGGCAAACGACCATTATAAATAAAACAACTGATTTGAACCAAAAGCTTAACACTTTGACAAGATCTTCTGTGTTTTAATTTACTGTATACGCTGGGTTAACCGTTAAATATATGTAAAAACAGTATGTAAATACAATATATGTAAAACAGTGCTCACAGATGTTAAATACACGCCAAAAACTTATTTGTAATGATTACGTTCATTCGGGAGTTACGAGTAACAAACTGGTAGAAACAAGTTTTTCAGCGTTAATTGGTGCATAGCTAATAATTTACTTAGGCCTAAAGGGGATGCATTGATAGATAGGGGCGAAATTCACTAATCGTGTTTGGGCGATGGAACTCAGATCTAATTTAAAAAAAAAAAATTTTATTGCATGTAATGGGGGGGGGGCACAATATTACCCGATATTCTTTTATTTTTTAATCACATTTGGGAGCGAAGCTGCAGGTACCAGCTAGTATATAATAATATTATTTTAAGTAGAATTATAAAATGGTAATAATTTTAGTATTTTAAAATATACAAAGTCAAAATGGGTTTGAACCGTATTACTATCCACCTTTCTTTAAAAATAAATGTAATCTAAAATCTAAAACACTAGATTGTGGGTAAGAGATCTATAAAGACGGCGTATACAATTAATTTTCTCACATTATACTGCGTATTATTCTTGTTGAATAAATCTTCTGCAGTGCTAAACGTTGTTCAGGTTTAAGTGCAAGTGTTTTGCATATTTGACTGTAGTTCCGGAAAAAGCAGAAGAAAAATAGTTATTTGTGTAGATGTTGTTAAAACTATTTTCTCTATGTTTTAACCTAAGCACAAAATACCAAAATGGTGAAGAGAGACAACATAATTATTTGGACGAACTTATAGCTCGCTGTGTATAATATAATCACTGAAAAGAAAAGACAAATGAAACAATCCAAGGTATAAAAAATGGCATGAAAATTATAGTTACAATATGTGTTTGTTTAAACATCGTACAATAGTTTTTTTTTACAGTAATGTCTATTTCTAAAGTACTTACGTGAACATTTTAACTATGTTCTTGCGGTTGAAAAGGAACTCATAATTTGGTTAAAAGTATAATCCAAAATTATTTCCTCTATGTAAATTGTTGGTTATTTTCAAACTTTATTTGATCTCCTTTAATATCGTAAGCTTAATAGTTTTGTTTAGAAATTTAATAGCATTTACAATTTTAAATTTGATATTATAATGCATATTTTACCCTTATTAAACAGAAAAGATTGGAACTGAAAGTGATAGAAAAAATCCTCTGGTCTTATTCCAGTTAGAAAATCTTAAAAAGACCACAAAATATCGTTGTTGGAGACGCACTTAAATTAAAAAAAAAAATATATCAAATTCAGAAATAAGATGTTTCACTAATTTTTGTGTACTATATCTTTAAAATACAAAAACACTTTAATCTCAAAAATGTGGGTTTTAGTATATTCAATATCAATAGTAAAAAACTGTTTACTGTTTTTAAATATTAAATATTAATATTTAATATTTTGAAATGTTACTCTGTAGCTTAAAAATCATTTTTAGCCCAAAATCGTTAAAAACAAAATATCAATTTAAATTGTATCCAATAAAACAAGAAACACAAAAGATAAACAGCAAAAACTAACAATTTCAAAACTTAATTAATATATTATTAGCCTATGTTATAGAACCACTGAATTTAAACATACTGTTCTTATAATATGCTATTGGGCCAGTATATCTTTGCTATTGCTTGATTTGATTACATAAATATATTATAGTTCGACTAATCCTTACGATCTAAGCAGGTGGTAGAGCCCTTATTCAACATTATGGGTGTTTAATGTTATTGTACTGTTAATATTAATATTTTATATAATAGCTATCCCATTTAAATTACTATTTATTTTAAAGAGCAGTTATCTTATTTCATCACATTGCCTAGGGAAATTTTACGCTGAACAACTTTGCTATCTTGTGATTTTTCATAAAAATATTTTATGATTTTTTTTATGTATTTTTGTAGATATTAACGAATTTTGGAAAAACGCATAAAAATGAGTTTTTTTAGAGCATTCTAGGTTTGGAGTTGTTTTAAAACTATTTTCCCATTAAAGTACAAGCCATCCCTGCCCGTCAATTGTCTTTGTTATTACATGTGGGCTGAATAAATTAAATCAATTAAAAATATAGAATTTAGAGTGTAGAGTGTCTTCTTTTTCAACCGCTAAATCTGCAGAATGGTAAACCACAGTCTTAGCTGAATATTGCAGATTACCCAGATAGCCTACGTCCGCGAATACATAGATCGGATAGAATTGATCAGCTTAGTTTTTAAATACTTTCTTAAATTAATAAGTGCCAAATTTCAACTATCTAGCTTTAGTTAAAGAATACCAACTAATATTTACTGTTTTTAGAAGTTGTTATAAAATTTTCACCCCTTAGTAGCACGTAAAAAAATGTAAAACTAGTTTACTTTTTATATGTGATTTTCAAGAAATAAATGTACAAAATTTCACAGCTTTCTGGCTTATAATAACAAACAATATTTATTGTTTTAGCGGTTGTTTCATCCCTTAAGGGCCAAATATTTTAAAATCCTTTCTTAGTGCACCTCTAGCGCTTGTGCGCAATACATATACCAAATTTCATGTTCTTAGGTGGTATTCAATTATTATGTATAGTTTTAGGGGTTGTTACTACATTTTCACCCATTTAGCAGAACGTGACAAAATTTAAAAGTGCTTTATTTTTATACGTGTCTTGCAAGAAATAAATGTACAAAATTTCAGCTTTCTACTATTAAGGAAAGTATATCAAACAATATTTATTGTTTTAGAGGTTGTTTCCTCCATTAAAGGCCAAATATTAAACAAATCTTTTATTAGTGCGCCTCCAGCGCCTATGAGCAACATGTGTAATAATTTTCACGTTTCTAGGCGGTATGGTTTTTGAGATCTATAACAAACAATATTTATTGTTTTAGGGGTTGTTTCCACCCTTCTGGGAGAAATATTTTAAAATTCTTTCTTAGTGCGCATATGAGCAATATGTGTACCAAATTTCACGTTCCTAGGTGGTAAGGATTTTAAGTTCTATAACAAATAATATTTATATAATAATGTTGATGAATGAGTACAACTTTGAAAATGTAAAAGAGCAATAACTTTCCTTGCAGAAAGACTGCAACAAAATCAAACGCTTGGAATTTTATATGCTATTAGGGACTTTATATACTTCCTCATTGCTTGGATTTAGTATATAAATATTGATATTTAGATTAAATTAACAAACACAATTTAGTGAGTGTATTTAAAAATTTATTGTGACTTGACTTGTGATTACAAAAATTACGATCAGGGCAGGTATTAGAAGGCATATTAAATATGTGGGTCTTTAATGTTAAGGTCATTTATTTTACATTTCTGGGTAGCTATCAGATTTGAATTATTATTTAATTTTATTTGTTTTTATCCCATTCTGTTACTATGACTTAAGTAATCGAATTGAAAATGGGTTTTTATATCCCTTAAAAAGAAGAATATTTAAAAAAAAATGCTGTATACTTTGTAAGAAGTTAGTGATTTTTTTTATAATAGTAGCTACCCCATTTTAATCTCTTTGATTTTAGATCAATTGTGAAAATGTTATTTGAGTAGTTTTTGAGTATACTCTATAGAAAAGTAAGTGTATACATAATGTAATTTTAAGGTTAGTTATCCCATTTCGCCCTTTGACTTAAGTAATTGAATTGCAAAATAATGGTTTATATCACTTAGGAATAATGTTACACACATTTAGCTTTATAGCTTGTAAGATTTCAACCCCTTAGATTGTAGCAATTGTAACGTCTAAATACTCCTGACATTAATATGGTTAATATGTGAAATATTTAGTTAAATCATGTAAATAGTTTTTTTAGTCTATAGAGGACAAAGAAACACTCAATTTTATATAGCCTACTCAGATGTTTTGCAAGGTTTTTATATTTATATTTATGACATTTTCTTACCTTTAAATAACGCAGAAAAGATAAAACCAAATCAAGACAAATGCAATGGACGTGACGGTAAGATGTGCCAAGATTAGAAAAACGCAGAGTAATCTAAACATACATTAGTAATGCTGTCTGAGCTTGCAGCTTTCTCTACCGGTATTCCTCTAATCACTTCCCTTTGATAATATGACTTGAAGTCCCTTATATAAATAACTGGACATATTTATAAAGTAAAATGAATACAAATGAGCGCCTGCTATATGTATTTTCCAGTATTCACTCCATTTTTGTCTAATCTCTTTTTCAAGTGAATAAATTGGAGAGTTAATAATAAATCAATTGAGCTCTTTCTTTACGTGATAATTAAAATTATATTTATTCCATTTAAAATTCAAATTTATTCCAAATATAATAATTATAGGTAAGACATGTAACCATAGTTAATTTAAACATCCAACATCCAAAAAGTTGGCATTTATTTGTCGAGCTACCAGAATACTTGAAATATGAAATTGTTTTTATAATTTGAACTCAAGTGGGAGTTATTTATACCTGTCTCTTATTATACAGGCCTACTTTTGAAATACTATCACCAAACCTATAGAAATTTCAAACCTAATGTAGGTCGACAGGTACTTCAGAAATTAATAAACTTCAGTTTGATTAAAGTTAAAAAATAATTGGATCACACAGCGAACAGATAATGTGAGAGAATTTTCAGAATTTATATATTTTGGGGTTTCAACCAACTATTTGGGAAATTGGTCTACTCACGAAGGCACTGAATAGCTGCCTGTGTGTAAGAAATATATTAGTAGAATTGTTTGCACCTCAGCCTACAGCTTCGTTCCGTTCGTAGCGGACCAACTCGGTTTGGCAGTAAGCATCCGGCCTCGTACAAGAGTGGATTTGAACCGAATACTTGTACGTAATTTTACGTTTTTAACGATTTTGGTTAACCAGACGTTCTATAGGGTCGTGATAAAAAATAAATGTTCAGATTAATCTCCTATGTTTATTTCTTAAAATAAAACACGCATAGTTTCATTTTAGTATGTAAAGTATTAACAAAATATTTATTTACAGTGAAAAAGCGTATTTGTTGGGGTTTTTTGGCTAACGATCCTTTGAGCGACCTAAAAAAACCTACGTGTGTACCAAATTTTGAACAAATTGGATGTAAAATGAGGCCGTTAGATTCTGAACGCATAATTACAGTTTTTAATTTTTCGACATCCCAAAACGTGTTCTGGGGAATATGATCGGTGTTCATTGACCACTCCCGACCTTGCAGGGAGTGTTATATTGATGTGGTAGTCAAAATTATATTTAATCCCTTTAAAAATATAAACTATTCCAAATATAAAATGTATATAGGTAAGAAATGTAACCACAGTTAATTTAACTAATACAAACACTCACGTGTGAATCCGTTTTTATAGTCAGAACTCAAGTGGGAATTATTTATCTTTGCCTCATATTATATTCCTTTGAAATACTATCACCAATCTGTTATTTCAAAGCATTATTTTATTATTGATGTTTTTATTTTGCTGTTCCGATGTTTTTCATGAAATTAATATTCAACAGTTTGTAGGCTACTACATTACAGAATATGTCGAATTAAAAACTTTATAAACAAATGTAAATCGATAAGTGATTAATAATTTCTCCCTATGATAAATTAATAATGAATAAATTTTAACTGCGCAACACTCATTAACAACAAAATATACTATACACAAATAAATAAAATCTAAGATTATAGAGAGGTTTGAAAATACATAAAATATATTATAATTATTTAAGTACGAACAATATAAATTTTTGAAGAAATATTTGTTAACTTTTGAAAAAATTACCAAACTTAAATAAATTTAATAATAATATACTTTTAATGGTTCACTGTATCTGTTAAGCGCTTTATTAGTTTCTTAAAAAATAACGAGATTCTATCATTTTATAATTTATCGTATTGTAGGCCTATTTGAAAAATGAAATTAACTTTTAATTTAATTTTTTTTTAAATAGCCTAAATAGGCTACTTACCACGAAAAAAATGTTTGAAATAAAATTATAAACACAACTTATATTATGTTTATTGTTGCTTAAATGTATAGTTCACCATTGAAAATCTAATACATAAATCCAGCAATAGCAAGCTTATTAAAAAAGACTTTACTAGTAAATGTCTACTCAAAAAATCCAAATTACATAACCAAACAATCTTGGTTAGGAAACAACAGTAAAGCCAGCTATTTGGTGGTTAGAAGAAATGTATTCCTAGAATAGATTCATAAATCCTGCACATATTTTAAATCACATTTTAAACAATACTGGTCGACAGTGGACCCGGAAGTGCTTCTCTTTTGCTTGATTTAATTTTAAGGGTAGTTATCCAATTTCATCCCTTCCACTTAAGTATTGAAATTGTGAATGTTTTGTATATCATTCAAGAATAATATTAAATAATTTTAGGTTCATAGTTTGTAGGAATTTAGTGCAATTTATTTTTATTCTATAGTGACCATATTCAACCATGGTCAATTACGTTACTAATATGTGTAAATTGTGAAATTTTAGTGAAATTAGTTGAGTAGTTTTTGAGAATATGGTAAAAGTGTATGGATTACTATTTAATTTTAAGGGTTATACCATTTCATCACTTTAACTTAAGTAATCAAATTGCATATAGTTTTTACATCCCTTAAAAATAATATTACATAATTTTAGCTTTATAGCTTGTATTAAGTGAATTTAATTTATATTTATTGTTTAGGGATAACAACCACATTTAAACCCCTTAGACTGTAGTAATCGTACCGTCTGAACACTGTTGGCAATGATTTGGATAAGTGAAATTTTTAGTGAAATCAGTTGAATAGTTTTGAGTCTATAGATGAAAAAGAAACAAAGAAGCAAAGAAGTAAAGAATCAAAGAAACAAAAATAAAAACCCATTAATTTTTATATTCACAAATTTGAATAGTCTGGTTATTGTATGTTAAGTAAAATTAAATTTTATTTTTCATTCAGATCTGGTTTTTAGTTTGTAAAAGTTTATTTGTTGTAGTTAAAACCAAACTACAATCCAGAATAGATAGTAAAATGCAATCTCTGTTTTAAGTATAAAAGTGTATAAGTTACGTTTTTTCAATGCAACATATTTTCACTGAACTAACTAAAAAACTAGAACTAAACTAGAAAATAGACGTCATTTTTCCACCTCTGATGTGATTTCTCTAGTCTGTAGTCGCTGTATTTTTGGAGAGAAGCCAGCGAGGTTTGATTGTAAATTAAGTGTTCGATGCACAATTTTATAGTCTTGCTCTGTCGACTGAACACAAAATCTGATATTTGTTGTACTGTTAACTCCCCTGTTTTTCCGAACTCCGAATAGTATATTTTACCGTACAATATTGTGGATCTTTCAACGGAATACCAGAAGAAGTACTTTTATATCGTATTTACAAAATATTGATTTTCAGAATTTTAATTGTATTTGGTTTAAAGACTGCTTTAATGTAAAGAATACAATATTGGATATTATTTAATGTATTTAGTTGCTAGACATGTTTAATTGGATAAAAATATAACCACACAATCTAAAATGTAAGTTATACAATGGATAAAAATGTAGAACATTTTGTAGTAACTCATTTGAAGTGTGAAATAATTTCAAATAAAATAATTCGGCCTCGCAGATCAATCCCTGACGTGAGTTTAGCGAATTTCCAAAATTAAATTTATTGGTTTGGGAAATTAGTCTACTCAAGAAGACGTTGAATAGCTGCCTACGTTTACGAAATATATAAGTAAAATTTGTTTGAACCTTAGCCTCTAGACCCGGCTCACACGCTGCTTTTTCCCGCTAGCAGCGGAAACACTCGCTTTGCGAGTTTGCATTTCGGTCGAGCGCAATCAGATAATGGACTGCTTCATTTCCCTCACAGCTGACAAACTAGCTTTGCATGGTACTTTATTGTATTTCACGTTTCGACCGATTTTGAGGGAACTAGAAAGGCTGTAAAAGGTCGTGTGAAAAACAAAATGTGCAGATTAATCTTCTATATAATTTTTTTTATAATCCTATAAAAACTTTAATTTTGTTTTAAAAAGTAGTTACTTCTGCCACACATGCTTCCGGTTGTTGGATTTTTTTTGGCTAATGATCTCGTTCGAGCGACCGGGATGCTAACTCGCGAGTTCGTGCTATGCGAGCGAAGCAAAGCAGTCAATAATCCAAGATTGAAGTGCAACAAATTATACGTACTAATATATTTCGCATATCAGCGCCATCGTTAGTAGACCAATTTCCCAAATAGTTGGATGAAACCCTAAAACATATAAACTACATTTTGGAAATTCGCTCAACTCACGTCAGCAACTCAGCTGCATGATTGAAGTGTTATTGAGTTAACAATAATATTTAATTACCTTAAAACGAGAATAGACACTGTAGGTGAGTAGGGGAGACCGGGGCAGTTTTTAGCGCGGGCCAGGTTTTCGATTCGGCCTTAATTAGTTAGCAGACTGCTAGAGCGCACCACCAACAAGACTAGTTTGAAGACAACGCTCCTAGGCAGCAACTATGAGAGTTTTAGTTTGATGGCTACTCCCTTCGCTGCTTAAAGTCAATTTATATTGTTTTTGTTCATTTGAGTAAATTTGCATGGCCTTACTTTAACTCAAAACAAACATATACGCCTTAAGTTTAGTTTTTTTATTTATATGATATCGAACAAAGACATTCACCTGCTCTAATTGATATTATAGTTTGTTCAAAACAGTTATTTTTTCAACATCTTATCTTCGGTTAAAGTAAAAACATGGCGACGGGGCACGTTTTCGCACTTAGAGTGGGGCACGTTTTCGCATCGATATTACTAATATTATTGGCTGTTATATAATATACTAGGGGAAACTCCTGCGTGCTCCGCACGCTAACCCCGTTAGAACTTTCTGTACACACAATAATGTTATGATTTCTTTATAATAAAGGTGTATGATTAATAATAACCCCAAAGATAAGATGGTAAATAATGTTAAATGTTGAAATCAAATTATTTCGTATATTTTATAACAGAAGTTATAATAAAGGTTAAATGAACAATTAAGGCTCAGATATACACTTTAATAAAAACCTAACCTAAAAGCTAGAAATACAAAGTTTGAAATTAGCTGTAAAAGTTAAAGCAAACAGCTGTTAACTGTTAATTTATTTAATTGGTTGCTATGGTAATAAATGTTAATACATGTTGCCACGCCGCACACACGCAAACTTTTAAAATTTCTTTCTTCTCGGGGTCAAAAGGCTTTTTCGCCTTCACGTTCGGCGCGCACTTGCCACGCCGCACACGCCTATTTGTTAAAATTTTTTAAATTCGCAAGTTCTTCGCCCACGTTCGGGACGTCACTTGCCTATTATTTCAATTTGATTTGCCCTTAGTATTTTGCGCGTATACGTGGACAAGAAATAGGAAATACGCTAACTTTCCTAAATCTTAAAAGATTAGTTTGTAATAAGTACACTTTAAATATTATATGCTAGCTCTAGTCAGACTCCTTCTCTGGGTCGTGTCATTTGAAGTTATTTGGTCACACACAAGAATTAATAAACCTTATAGACTATCTTATTTTAGAGCACTGCTTAACTTAATGGTATAGGGTATTTGATTCGTAAATAAAAAGAAATTAAAAATTTGAAAACTAACCTTTTTTAATTTCAAAAACAAATGAATTATCTTTTTCAAGTTATTAAAATTTCAAACAAGTATATATAGATATTCACACATATGATATTATTTATATTTAGATTTAAAATGATTTTATACCAATGTGAGAATCGGGAATATTCCTGAATGATTCTACTTTTACACTTTCCCCTGAATTTATTATTATTATTGATTTTATTTAATTTTAAAATTTATCTCTGGGTTGTTATTTATATTAAAATTTTATATAGCTTGGTTATTTGTTACTCACAAATAATTATGATGGATCGCAGCTTTCCTCCTCGGTGTTTTAGGCCTTGGAATGAAGTCCTTGATCTTCTTCTTTCTTCCTTCCTCCCTGGATTTCTCCTCTTCTTTAGGGTAGAATGACTTCTTTCTTCAATCCCTTAGGATCTCTTCTCTTCCTTACTCGTATCGCGATTTATTACGGCCCGCTCAACTGTACCGGAGTTGGTGATATTCGCCGACCTACTGCTGATTCTTCAGACTTTTACGTGGTCCTCGGGTGACTACTAATACGCAACTGAATTTAATTTTTCTTCCCTCTACCTTGTACTTTTGAAATCGAAGTCAAGAGACTTACTCTTTTCTTTTCAACAACTTCGCTTCTCTGGTGATTTAAAGGGTCCTTCTAGCTTGTAGAATCTTCCTTTAGTTATGTAAATTAAGTCCCACGACTTTATTTTAATTAATTCACTTTAGTTTCGACGATAATTAATTATTTGACTCTCCGTGCAATGAGTAATTGTATTGGTCTCGGTGGTAGTCGCATGACGTCATCCCTCGAGCTCGCTTGATATTGTTTACATAAACATTGCCGGTTTTTACAGGATTCAATCAATTTTTGTATTCAAAACTTTCAAAATTCTCTAACTTTTTAACCCATGGTCCGATTTTGGATTTCTGCAGCTCATTGGATTCCTGACCATCTTCTGCTTTCTCCCTCCTTTGAGTGGTTGTTCTAGGGTTCCTGGTTCTCCAGTTATCGCCTTCGCTAGTTTTTCCTTAATTTTGAATTTTAAATTCTTCAAAATGGTCCAAATTCGAATTTCTTTGGTTCCATCTTCCTCTTCTGGTTCCCAAACGTTCAAAACTGATCTTCTTTCTTCTATTTTCACATCGGGCACGGTTCTGCGGCCTATTTATTGTGACTCGTCGAATTTTGGATTTGGCAACCCCCCTTTTTGGTTTATGCCCTCTTCTCACATGGTATATTACAAAAACATATATACTACATCTTATTTAATATATATTTATTTCTGTAGAAACTTATTTCCCCCGATTTATTCATTTATTTTAATGTGTTTATTTTTGAGCCCTTTTCTTTAAAATATTTAATTATATTACTTTATTGATATTTAATTATTATTAATTATTTATTCTTTATTTTATCCCCAATTTAGATTTTTGAAATTTTCAAATTTGTGAATTTTAGCATTTTTTCCACCAAGTCTTTGTTCTATAACTTGGTAATTATCTTGATTAAAACAATTCTGTTAACTGGATTATTATTGTCTTTTTCTCCTCTACACATTGTATTGAAAAGACTTTACTATTTTTATTTTTGAAAATACATTAAAATTTTACATTATAGCCTTTCACGGCGCATAGCAACAGACAGAGTTTTGCAATATTCGACAAAACCTGACAAGAATTATCCTGTCGATTTCCCTTAGAATAATTCACTCCGCTTGGCTACTATTACTTTTAACATTGGCTAAGCCTGCAATTTATAAAATAATTATTTTAAATCATTTACTTTCTTCTTACACACAATTTTCCTTTGATATCCATTTATAACATGTTATTTTACTTATTACTTATTATTTATTTACATATTTAAGCCTATTGGCTTCTATATACAATTTTTCTGGTTAGGCCTAATTACCTTAGTAATTAGCCCATTTGTCTCGGGTTTTTGCCCGTGGCAACTTTTCCCCCATTTAAAACTGATTTTACTTAGGCTTTGGTGTGGAAAATCTGTTTTTCAATGTCTCCTTAGATTCTAATTTTATACTGCATTCATAAACTTATTTTAACATTGAAATTATTGTTTTACCACTTACTTTTGGTAAGATCCCTTATCTCATTTGTATATTCTGCTAGCTAAATACATTCATTTACATATTACATAAAACACATACATATATTCAAATAGGTGTCCACATCTGCTGAAACACAATTATTGATTATTATATTATGACTACTTACTAATTACTAATTATAGACAAAATGTAACAAACACCAAGTTTCACTAAAGGGAACCCCAGGGCTAAAACTTCTCTTTTTACTGTTAAATTCTCACAATGGCTAAAATCATTTCTAATTATTTAGGCTTTGCGAAGTTTAAACACATTGATCACTCCTTACGGTCAGCTGGTATCGATTTTTGTACACGGAGTTTGTTGACCTCCCTCAGTCATCTGTTGTGCTACCCCCGGTTAGTTTTCCTCTCGCTCGACTGGTTTGTTTACATTGTCCACTGCTTGTATTTACTCTGTATGATTTTATCTTAATGGATTCCTTACTTAGTCTAAACTTTTATTTTAAAACACTTATTCTAACACATTTATAATATTTACAATTTCTACATATTAATTTTTGTAACTTCGACCTGAATTGCCGTTCTAATTTTAATTTCTTCCTAATTCCGATTTTTCCTATACTGACATCCCTCCTTGCTTTTAGTTTGACTCTCGGCTTGTTTCCAATCTTGTTGGCTCCAAACAATTTTTCCTGCCGTTGATTAGTTCTAATTATATCTTTAATTTTGTTTAATTTTACTCCATTTTGGCTGGTTTGAATTTTGTTATTTTTCAATTTATATTTATTATTTTGGCTTGCTTTTATTAATTTATAGTTTTCTAACTTTGTTAGCTCAGGCTCGCCCTGCGATTGCCCTACATTCCGGCTCTTTCGTGTTAATTTTGTGTCAACTCGTACCGTTTCCGACGTAGTTAACTTTTTAAGACTCGGTATCTTTTCCAACCTATCGCCTTCAAATTTATATTGGCGGTCCTGCGTCCTTTTCGCTAGGAACCCATTCTTTAAATTTGTATTTTGATTAACACTCAACCCCTTCTCCTGCTTTTTCACCTCCGGTCTGTCACATTCGGTTTTGTCTCGTTCGGTTTTGTCATATTCGGTCTGGTCTCTTCCGTTACCCTGGTTTTTACTGTTCACTCGGGTGTTAGTGAATAATGTATCAGCCCCTTTACCTCGCTGGTACAGATTTGAGCCTCCGATTTGCCTAATTATTTTATTTTTCAACAAATCCCGTTCATAGTTTTTGGTGAACTTTTGTGCGCTGCTCAATCTCATTTTATTTAAACCTATTAATTTTTCCCGGTTCTCCTGCTTAATTAATTTGGATTTCATTTCGCCTTGAACTGCTGGTTCTGCAAAATTTAATTTAATTTCCTGCCCTTTAATCTCAAAAGTTATATTTTTATTCTCCATATTTATTTTTGCTTTCCATTGATTTAACAGATTGCATCCTATTATTAATGGTTTGGTTAATTTAGGCACTATTAGGAATATTCCATGGACTGTCTTATCCGCTATGGTTATCGGTAACATTATTTGTTTGGCAATTTTTTGCTTCCTGCCTTTTATCGCTGTCACAATTTCCACATTCGCCACCGTTAGTTCCATGAATTTATGTCCCTTCGCCTTCAATTGTTTTAAATATTCCTCTTGAATGACCGACCATTGGGCACCAGTATCTATTTCTATTCCCACGGAATTATTAAATATTTTACCGTCGATCGTTGGACAATATATTTGTTCGGTTTTTATGTTTAATTCCCCCGGCTCTTACAATAACTCTTCCCTCATATCAAAAGAAATATTTTGTAATTTTACTTGTAACCTACTACATTTTTTTAATTTTGATGAATTTAATTTAGATTGTTGTTTGACTTCGGCTCCCGAATCCGATTCTATTTTCCGTTCCTGGCCTATTTTCCTATTTTCCGGGACCCTATAACCTAGTTTTTTGGATTTGGTTTAGGAACATTCGAATTGGTAGGATTAGGTCTTGTGGTTGTTGGGTGTTGGCTAGTGCTGGGTCTATCACCATAGGATCTTGGGTAAGGGTTTCTAGGAGGGTTAGATGAGTCCGTGGCTCTTGCCGGTGTCCTATCAGGGTTCCCGCTCGTTTTCGGCCTTCCGTCTTTCTCCATGGCTTCGAACGCCCTTAATAACTCAATCGCTTCCTCGAAACTCTCGCTCGGTCTTCCTACGCTCGCCACTTGAATCCTTGAATCGAAATGTCGCAACAATCTATTAATCACGAATTTTTCGGGTATTGCGGGATCTAAAAATGTCGCCTTTTTGACCATCTTGCAAAAATACTCGACACGCGACATCGATCCTCGATCGTTGTATCTCCCGTTCTCGATTTGGTTTCGGAGCATCTGTTGCTCCTGATACCCCCAAAAATTATCAATAAATTTAACCTTAAATTCTTCGTAGGTGGTACTACCCCGCTTTATAATCCCCCACCAATCTAGAACTGTACCTCTAATTTGTTTTTCTATTAATTTTAATTTATCTTCGCCCTCTAAATTCGGGTCGATTTCGGCAAAATGCTCTTCCATATCTTTAATAAATTTCATAGGGCTATCTCGCGTATTTCCCCAAAATTCAGGTAATCTAATTTGTTCCCCCGGACTTGGATGAACATAAACTACTCTTTTTTCTGCGCCGCCTATACCCCTTAACGCGCTAATGTCTTTAACTTTCTTCTCTAATACCTTCACGGATAACTCCACTTTCTTTCCTTGAATTGTATTGTCTTCAATTCTCTCTTTATTTTCTCTATCCGCGATTTTTAAAATATCTATATCCTCTTTAATTTCGGTAATTTGCACCTCGCATCGGTCTACTCGGCCGT
>JAGFPH010013971.1:0-24927 GCA_018207615.1 Philaenus spumarius | reverse complement strand
GTTACTTTGATTTCATGCGTTTAATAATATAATTACATTGTAAAGCAATTTCGCAAATATCACTATAGCTACATGAAAATAGAAGATTAAAGTAAGAGTGGCACTATTTTACATACACATTTTGAGGAAGTTGCGATTTCAATAAATAAACAAGTTTATTGTTAGGCCTAACTAAACTTATGCATGTCAAATGGCAACATCTTCTGAAACTCAGACTGACTGATCAATGTATTCACCATTTGTTCTGCCTAGAGAATTTAATTAACAAAATAGGACAATATGCCTTGTCAATCTAGCCTATTAATTGCATCATGTGTATTTTTCCTTCCAATTTCACAATCGAGAAATACCTGGAAAAAAATTTAATTAGAGTAATTATAATAAACACCGGCGTAAGTTTACTATTCGACCCTAGGCTAATATTTTTGCAGACAACGCCGTTGTTTTACAATCTACTGTTAAATATTGAATACTGTGGCTAAATACTATAGGTTAGAACCTTTAGGCTTTTTTTATATTATTCTTGCATTTCTCTTGCCATAGATTAGCCTAGGGTGCGAACTACGGTGTCACGGATGACTGCGCAACCTACGGAGGGTTATGAACGACTTTTTAACATTATAACTGGACTGGACGTAACTATGCAAAACTTAACAACCCCACAATTTTGAGACATGGGTTTCTTGTTGTTGAGCTCAAAGGGTTCTGCATTTTACTAAAAATAACCAAGCCTCATATACTCTGGTAAAAAAAGTATATCCGTTTTGTTTTCAACATTCCTACATTTTACAAAAAAGACTCAACTGCTTTGGTTGGTTCCTTATTAACCTGTCAATGTCGAGTTTTCTTTAAAAAAAAAATATGTTTAACAAAAAGAAACCAAGGTGCATGGTCACCTTTTGCTGCCAATTTGAGAAAAAGTCAAGGAGCCATTATAGATTTTGCTTTAGAGTATAAAAATTACAACAGTTTATTCAACATGATTCAGTTTTAATCATGTTTTAAAAAATATGCCTTTCATAAAAAACCAAAACCAGATTTACATCACAATAAACAGAATAACAATTGACTTTTAACTTTAAATCAATTTATGTCAGTTTAAAGTTAATGTGGAATGGTTCCTTTTTGCATTATTACATCCAACTGCAATGTCCTTGCTAATTTCAAAGTAGCCTTCAGGATTATTACACAACTTGATGAAAAATCGATTAAATAATAAATAGTTTATATTTTCATTTTAAAATGTAAACAATAAATGTGTCTAAGGCCTACGGTATATTTGTTATTATTGAAAATAAACACAGTAGCCTAAATTCATTTGTTTAGCTAAGATTCAAAATAGATTAATCAAACAATATTTTGTGGATTGAAAATATTTTAAAATTCTTATTTGTGACATATTCCTTAAATAAAAACTGGTTTTCATATGAAAAACAACAAGCTTATAAGTTTGCCTTGAAACAATTGAATCACAAAATTAAGTGAATATTATAAAATTTATATTTAATACTGGTACTGCCTGCAAATATGGCAAGAACTTCGTCTGTACTAGTTGACATAAGTTGTGTCACAGGTTAAGTCACAGTCATAGATATTAATCACAGAGTTGTAACAGATATTTCTAGCCTGAAGTAATAACCTAATATTTAAGCTCCTCCCATGTTTTATCTGATTGGTTCTTTCTAAAACCTGGACTATTTGTAGTCCAGTACATATTTTTAATAAACACTAGCCTTCATTTGGTCCAGATTCAATTTAACGTTCTGGACTTTTTGAAACTCTTGACTACATTATAACGCCTCACTGTTTAGGCGACCTGGACCATTTAAAAACTGGACTAAATAAAGGCATCCCTTTATTTTCATTGAACTATTTTTATGGTTTAGATGTAACGTTTGTACATATTATGTATAATTACAGTTTTATTTTTTCGTTTGAATACAGTATTGATTACGGAGAAACATTTGTAAATATTTATTTGGTGTACTGTATTTCAGTTTCATATGTTATGGATTTGCGGGAAGAAGAAAGGCTCTTAAGATATCTTAAAAGTGTTGTGTGCAAGTAAATACAATGTATTTTAAGTACTGTACAAGCGACAAGACGTTTTGTGCGGCCGGCCTTAATAATTTGTAACATCTTAAATCAAATATTGCATCTAATTTGAAAATGACCCCAGGCCTATGTCTTAAATAATTACCTTATAATTACCAATCATTTTTTATAAGTAGGCTAGGCCTATATTTATTGGCAAATAAAAAGTGATAATTTAGTTATTTTTGTTAGGCTTACATGTATCCCAATAATCAATAATTTATTTAATGAGTTTTTATGATAAATTTACAACTAAATTGAATCTAGCTATTCCGGTAAATGCATTGGTAAGGCAATTGTGTCATTTTACCTTTGTAACTCTGCAGCAATATGGCAAGGAGGTGTGTTGTAAATTTTACCCAAATCATTTACTGAGAATAAAGTGCATAGGTTGGTAAAACTAATCCTACTTCACTTTCCTGTAGCCTACTTCAAAATGTAGAATTCAAAATCTGTAGCCTACTTTAAAATTCAAAGAGTACAGAGTAAAGATAATAACAGAATATTGTTGTGTTTGCTCAGCTGGTATAGGATGCCGGATTGAACAAACCAATTATTAACACATATACATTAACTATTATGCTTCAATTGATTGTTTTGACAGTTACACCATTCAATAGGAAATCAAAAGGGCTACAATAAAGGTGTCTTGACATTTTTTTGTTAAAAAGTACAGTTTTTAAGTAAATATAGGTTGACATTAACGGCAACTTTAATTTCAAGGTTATATTTTTTATTTATAGTAGGCCTATTTTACAAGGTTTTTTTTACAAATCGGATGACAGATGAAAGTGTCTAGATAAAATATGAGGTATTAGGTATCTACTTCTAAACCTAGCAAAAGACTAACTAGCCTATGCCCACTGTTAGTTTTTCTGACTAAATTCCGGCGTAACTTTACTATTCGACTCCAGGCTAATATTTTTGCAGACAACGATGTTGTTTTACATTCTACTGTTAAATGTTGAATACAGGTAAACATACTGTGACTAAATAGGTTAGGTTAGAACCTTTTAGGTATTTTTTTATTATAATTTTTGCATTTCTGTTAGTTCTAGGTTAGCCTAGAGTCGAATAGTAAAGTTGCGCCCTAAATTCCATTATACGCCTTATAGTAAGTCAGTATATTCATGGTTTGTTCCGCCGAAACAATTTAATGTAGCCTATAGAATGAAATTTCAACACTGGGTTGAACCCATTTAATGGGTTAGCCGTATGCATAAAAAGTATGTCTAACTTAGTTTCATTTTGGCAATTATTACTTGTTCTTATCAAATACAATAGAATTACTGTCATGGGGTGATTTTATAAAAACTGGCTGCCTATCAAAAGTTAATAATACTTATTACATTTTAAAAAGATGTGCGTTAGGACATGCATCTAATATTTTCAATGGTATGTCCTACTTTTGCAATTCTAAATAACCACCTCCTATGCTACTCTTGGGAAGGTATAAAGTTTCAACTGGGAGAAAGTATGTGACAGTTATCTGGTACCATTTATTAAATTTCTCTAAAAGTGAGTTTAGAAAAAAAATTGAAAGTAAAAAGACAATTACTGTATAACAATTATTACTGTACCTTTTAATATTCAATGCTCTTGCTTTTGTATGCCTCAGCCAGTTTTTGTAGAGTCATTAATAACTTTGTCAGTAACTTTAGTCTGAATAGATTGATTATTATGTAAATCATTGTTGGAGCACCTAAACAACAAAAATAGACCAAATGATAAAATAACCTAGAAACTAGATCACTACCTACATAGACCTACATTAAAACTAATTAAATTTGGGTTTTTATTCATAATATATTATGATTGTTACATGTTATTAATCTATAAAATGACTTCCAAACAAGAAATAAGAAGTTAACTTAATTATTTGATACTTATATAATAATAGTATAGAAATTATACTCATATACAGTATTGAACAATCAACACACAATTCTGATAAAATCAATTAGGCTAATTAATGAAAACATATTTAAAAACCAAAACTAATCAACTTAAACATTGACAAACATTCAAAAAAAAAAGGAATCTGAAATAATTTTTAAATATACCGGTATGGTTTTATTATTTTCATATAAGTTATATATGTTTTTTTGCTAACTCAAGGTACCCAATGATGCCAATGGTTGAATTTGGGCTGTTGAACCTTTCATCACTTTTCAGGTAGTTAAAATATGAAATTTTTCAATATAAAAAGCCTATAAAAGCGAGTGTGCATCCATACGTACATGAGTAACATATAATATAACAGCTGATTTCACTCATTATCTGTAATACTTAAACAAACCCCAGCGTAGATTATACTTTAGGATTTAACTTAATGTTAACAACTTAAATCATTATAATTTCTTGTGAAGTTGATTTTTTAAATATGAGTTAAATTAAAATATTTTTATCTTTCTATAAATAGTATATATTAACATATAAATTCAAAATATTAAGAAGTAGACTTACAGTTTTATAATATTTATAATTGTACTCATTTACCGAGTTAAAAATCCCCGTCAGCATCCTAGATTAATTTATGTAGGCCTAGATAAAGTCTGTTGTTTTTAAATTGTATTTTTTTAAATGATGTATTTCTTAAGTGTATCTTTTAATCTGCCTGTGATTTTTCACAGGGGCTTACTAGTTAATTATAATTATTTTTTACAAAAGTCTGGCTAACCAAATGATAAATAATTTGTGATAACAATGTTACTCATGAAAACAATGCCAAAACAAGAAGGCAGTTATTATCTACAAAATATTTAAGTCTAGTGGCAGTTAAAAAAAAAATCCTTCGGCAGTTAGTAAATTGATCACAAATCACATTAACTTAAATTTCATTTAGGCTACTTGTTAAACTACATTTAATGTCAAAATTAATTCTTTTACAATAGCCTCTAGATCTCTAATGTCACTAAAGCCTTACAGGCAGGTTATTGTAATAAATTAGGTGTGTATGGCAACAGAAGTGCAAGAATAATTTTAAAAAAACCTAAAAGGTTCTAACCTACAGTATTTAGTCACAGTATGTTTATCTGTATTCAACATTTAACAGTAGAATGTAATAAAACGTCGTCTGTAAACTGTTCGTTTCTACACAAAAGTGAACGGCGTAACTTTACTATTCGACTCTAGCCTAATATTTTTGCAGACAACGACGTTGTTTTACATTCTACTGTTAAATGTTGAATACAGGTAAACATACTGTGACTAAATAGGTTAGATTAGAACCTTTTAGGTATTTTTTTATTACGGTATTATTTTTGCATTTCTGTTAGCTCTAGGTTAGCCTAGAGACGAATAGTAAAGTTGCGCCAAGAGAACAAGACAAATCCGGCAATACTGAGAAAAACATGTCGGCTCTTTGCAATGTAAATTCCCATAAGGAACATTTGATTTAAAAGTTTTTAATTTAATATTGTACGTGTTGAAGATGGATAAAGATTGCTTTCCCTTCATCAGTGAAGTGTATAAATACTATATTTATAAAGAAAAAGTTAAAGTTTGTGTATTTATAGTAGTATTGATTGACCCGCTGTTGTAAACTAATAAGTTACTAATAAGCAAGTGTAAATTTACTTCAGAACATTTGATCATTTTTTAGAAACAGAGTAGTGCTGCCAACATAAGCACATTGTAGGCCTACTATTGAGAATTGACTGTTGGTAAACATATTGTGACTTTAGGGTCTGCAAGTTAGAACTTCAGGCTATATATATATATATACACTATATTTAATGCAACAGGCCAGGTGTCTTAATGGAAACATTGGCCATGCAATGTATCTACTTAAAAACAAATGCTAATATTAAATTACAGTACATGCCTTATAGGCCTAACTACTATTCTAACCAAAAATAAACAAAACCTGAACCTAAAACTAACTTAGGCCTACAGACACAGAGTATGTTTCCACTTCATAAAAATATATTATGACTTAACTTTCCTAAAACAAGATCTTAAAATTTGGCATTTAGGCTAGAAAGACTAGGCCTACCTCTAGTTTCGCCTAATTAAGTTTTTAATAATATTAAATGGTCATTTTACTTTTAATGGATTTCTACATTTATAAACTCCCATTCTGTTGCAACTTGTAAAACTCATTAATATTAAATACTAGGCCTAGCTGCTAAACTAGTTAACTTGTTGTGAAATGCCGCCTTGGCAAATTCAAACACATAACCTCAAAACATTTACACTTTCAACATTTTATATTATAGTGTAATCATTCATGTAGTAGTTATTATAATTTGTTTACAAGAAATCTTGAATTATTCGTAGTATTACTTTAGTCTCGGTAATAGTTTAAATTATGATTCCTGGCAATTGAAAGCAATATTATGCATAATTAAGTAGAGGCCTACTTTAGGTATAAGCATTTTGGTGAAAATATAATATTTTGAAGGGATTACATAAATGAAATTAACTATTCAGAAAATACTTACT
Source organism: Philaenus spumarius (assembly GCA_018207615.1). NCBI lineage: Eukaryota > Metazoa > Arthropoda > Insecta > Hemiptera > Aphrophoridae > Philaenus > Philaenus spumarius. Next base: position 18,387 of record JAGFPH010013971.1, on the reverse strand, counting down.
TGCTGTATAATTTAGACAATAATTTTCACTTCTCTCTTTTTCTTCTTTCTTAGCTTGTAAAACATTAACTTCGACGAGCCATTGTCCTGGTGCAGACTGCAGATTGTAACGGTTAACGGTTTTAAGTTTTAACTTAACAAAATGGAGGAATTAACATCATTAAGGACGTGGTCGTGTTCCCGGTTCCCGGCCGCTTCGCAATCGCCCACAGTTACGGATATTCGATATAAATCGATGCATCGAAAACAATATGTTTACGATTCGATACGTCGAATTAATCCGATGTATTACATGCAGCGAACTATAGATAGAAAGACGAAATCATGTTTTTGAGAGCAGAAAATTTCAATGCTCGTTATCCAAATAAACTACAAACTGTAGTTTAACATACTTAGGATTAAGATATAACTTTCAAACTTGGCATGGGTATAAATAATTAGTTTCTAATGATAACAGTAGCATTATAACAGAATTGTCATCTCTATATATTTAAAATAGTTGTTTGAAGTTTTATTTTTTGTGTGAGTTTTTCTAATGATGACAGTAGCATTATAACAGTTAATTGTTACCTCTATATTATATTTAAAATAGTTGTTTGAGGTTTTATTTTTGTGTGAGTTTCCAAACATGACAAAATATAAGTCTGCTACTAAAATTTTCATTTTTTGGTCAGAGATGTCATTAAAGCGAGAAAGTTTTACAGCGGTAATCGAATGATTTTTTTATGATTTTTGAAGTTATACTTCTTTGCGCCCGTTGTAATTGGGATGGGGTGTCGGTCGAGCAAGCTGCACTGCATTTTCTGTACAATTTTATTTTGCTTGTAATTGATCTTCTTTCTTTAGAGAATACCTCAGTTGTCATTCACTAAAGTCATTGATTTTTAGGCCTGAATAATTCTCTCTCTTCACCAGACACTGCATATTTTCCACAAAATAACAAAGTGAGCACAGTCACCACAAGTATCATTTATAGGGCAAAATGATAACTAAGATTAAACTCTTCATTAAATATTTGTCTACAAAGCCATTCATTCTCATATTCATCGGTTGGCTTCTGTGTTTACGCACATTCTTTCACATAACAGCTCTATACATTTTTGTAATATAAGTTCAGGCCCAAAGTATTTACGTGCTCTTCTATTCTTCAAATAGTGTCTTTCTTAATCAGGAAATGAGTGATGTGGTTAACTACTGTACTGATTGTTCACTCTATCATGTATTTTATTTGGTGGCTCAAGTCTACCTCTTTGAGATATTATGTTTCCCGTAGAAAGTGATTTTTTATTTATAACATTCTGCACAACTTTTGATCTTAGAGGTAGTAATATAATTAGTATAAAACCAATAAAGTGTGTAAATAGGATATTTAAAAAAATATATAGTTATCAGAAAGGAAGATACCGAATAATATAGACCTAATAGCAGTAACATACTTTTAATGTGCACTTAAGTTCTATTCAATGAGTAATAATTACGAATTTGTCATTTTTAATTTAACTTAACGTATGTTTAGCATTGAGATATACGCCTATAACCCCTTCCCAATCCTAAATCTGGCTATAATGACAGTGTAGTTTTATAACTAGATCTATGTAGCACACCTTCCAATAGCAAAACCTGAGCAGGTTTTTCAAATTTACGAGTAATTAATTTTTAATTATGACACTAACGCCGCCTTATGTTTGGCATTGGAATATAGGTCTATAATCCCTTCCCAATCCTAAATCTTTTTATAATGACAGTATAGTTGCATGTAGTACAATTTCCAATAGCAAAACCTGAGCAGGTTTTTCAAATTTACGAGTTATGGATTTGTCATTATGAATTAACTTATCGTATGTTTAGATTGAGATTGAGATATATGCCTATAACCCCTTCCAATCCTAAATCTGGATATAATGACATTGTTGTATTATAACTAACTATGTGTACGTACTACAACTACCACTAAAAAAAACCTAAGAAGGTTTTTCAAATTAACGAGTTATGAATTTTTAATTAGAACATTGACGCTGCCGTATGTAAAACATTCGAATATAGGCGTATAATCGCTTTCCAATCCTAAATCTGGATATAATGACATTGTAGTATGATAACTAGGTGTATGTTCTCCAACGTCCAATAAAAAAATATTTTATTTACGATTTATGAAATTTAATTATGCCCATAAGTGTTAAGGTTTACAAAGACTCCTCTTTTTTTATTTGTATAGGCTTTATATAATTTTATTTAAAGTACAAAATATAGGTAAATAATTGAATAAACTATATTTATTTGTAGTTATTATTGTGAAATTACATAATTTTCACCTTATTTTAACCCATTTCAGATAAAAATAACACGCGAATCACTTTGTAGCATCCTGTCGCTATCAGCGATCGGCCAGAGTCAGTGTGAGCCCAGCACTGTGCTATCTTCCCGACGGCTACTTAATAAGTTCAATTCAATGAGACCAATGAGTAGTATACAGGGTGTCCCCGAACTTTCTGGACCCCTTTTGTGGATATGTTCCTGGGATCCAGACAAACATATTTCACAATATAAACATAAGTCTAAGGTGCTTATTTTTCGTCTGTCTGTCTGTATGTGTTTTTTACAAAATATTTAATATTTTTTTAAGTGAAAAAGATATTGAGCTCAAACTTTGTATACCTATTTGTTGCGTAACCTTTTATAACTGTACGAGAAATTAGAACATTATTTTAAATATTTTAAAAATGGCGGCCGTTTATAATTTTTGATGTCAAATATATCAAAAACCGCTAACTTAACAACAAAATTACAAGAGACAAAAATTTTACTTTTTTAATGGCAAACACAATGATTTTTTTATTTTGTCTGTAGCTCAAAGGATAACAGAGATATTGACAAAAAGAAGGAAAATGTATTTCTTGGTAGTTGTCAACAATACCCAGAATTACTCTAGAAACAAAATATTTTAAAGTTATTATCAGCTAAACTAATAAGTTATTTGCACAATGATTCGAGCACTTTCTGAGCTGATTCCACTAGCAAAAAATAGTAAAAATGTTCATATATTCATAGGTCTGGAAATGCTTCGTTATAGAGAGCTGGCGAAAGATTTCACCCGAGTTTCAGATTACTCACATAAACAAATCCCTATTGAAACATGTAGGGCGTTAATTAAGGTGTAAAATTTAATTTACGTAAAAGGAGCAGATAAATTTAATAAAATAGGCCCCAGTTCTGTAACTGTGCAGTAATTGTTGCGATATTTGACCCAAAACGCAAAATTCGGTCTTAATAAACAGCTAATACTTTTATTTGTAAACATGGTCACATTGTTGTTATTTCTCATTCGATTTTCTTGATTAAGCTACAGTTACATTTGTACTTAAAAGGTAGATATTTTATAATTCAGTAATTTATTTTTAAAGATTTGATATCAGTGAGTAATCTGAAACACGGGTGAAATCTTTCGCCAGCTCTCTCTAACGAAGCATTTCCAGACCTGTGAATATATGAACATTTTTATTATTTTTTGCTAGTGGAATCAGCTCAGAAAGTGCTCCAATCATTATGCAAATAACTTATTAGTTTAGCTCATAATAACTTTAAAATATTTTGTTTCTAGAGTAATTCTGGGTTTTGTTGACAACTACCAAGAAAAACATTTTTCCTTTTTGTTGTCAATATCTCCGTTGTCCTTTAAGCTACAGACAAAATAAAAAAAACTATTGTGTTTGCCATTAAAAAAGTAAACTTTTTTGTCTCTTGTAATTTTTTTGTAAAGTTAGCGGTTTTTGAGATATTTGACATTAAAAAGTGTAAACGGCCACCTTTTTGAAAATATTTAAAATAATGTTCTAATTTTTCGTACAGTTGTAAAAGGTTACGCAAAAAATAGGTATACAAAGTTTGAGCTCAATATCTTTTCTACTTCCAAAAATATTAAGTATTTTGTAAAAAAAAACATACAGACAGACAGACGAAAAAATAAGCACTGTAGACTCATGTTTATATTGTAAAATATGTTTGTCTGGATCCCAGGAACATATACACAAAAGAGGTACAGAGAGTTCGGGGACATCCTGTATATTTAGTTATAATATATAACATAATATACAATCTACTAACATAATTATGTTGATGTTTGATTATTGAAATGTTTTAATAGTTGCTGTTGTATTATCTAATAACATCTTACAAAAAATAAATCATATCGCTTCAATAATCTGATATTATTTAGAATAAAACAGCGAGTATATTACGGTATAGGCCTACATTTGTTTCATTTAAATAAAACTATTAATTACGATTGCTTGTCTAAATTATTAAAAGTAATACGAATACACACTCTACATGCGTTACAAGAAGATACACCTATTATTTATACTTAGTTTAGATACAGAAACAAGAGTTTTACTAAAAAACACGGACGTGACATTTTCCTATGCTTGTTCGGAGTAGGTGTGAGCTGTGAACCGGGCGTTGTGTGAGATTGTTTGTTTACGTTTTGGGCTGGTTGAACTCCAAGCTAGTTTGGGCTGATTGAACCTTTCGCTAACATAAGCGGGTCAATCAGCCCAAAGCTCAACTAGCCCAAATTATTATATTTAATTCATTTCTTTGGGCTAGTTGATCTTCTGTCGTTTTTAGACTGATTGAATTTTGGGCCAGTTGAACCCATCCCCATAAAAATGTATATAAATACAAACTTTTAACAAATAGGCCTACAGTTTTATAATCCTTATAATTTTACACATTTTACCCGTTAAAAATACCCGTCAGCATAGTTAGGCAGGCCTAAAGGTTTGTTGTTTTTAAATAGTATTTTGTATAAATGATGTATTTCTGATGTGAAGCTAAAATCCTCCTGTGATTTTTCACGAGAGTTTACTAGTCAGTAAATATTTCATAAAGCTTACGGAAATACACGAATTTTTAGCTAAGTAGTTTTGTAACGAGCCGCAACAAAATCATATTCTAGGTGTTATGCTTTTCACGGAATATGACCAAATTTTCCGGCTGTTGGGTAACTCTACCGATTTTCCAACAATACGGTATGATAGGACCAAAGTTAATTAACGTCTAACCTTTTCTATGAGAGACTTAGTTTGGGTTAGGATTGGGGATATTTCATAATGGTGGCCATCACTTGCTGTTAGGTAACTTTGCTGATATTCCAACAATACGGTATGATAGGACCAAAGTTAATTATTAATGTCCAACCTCCTTTATGAGCGACTTAGTTCGGGTTAAAAATGGGGATATTCCGTAATGGCGGTCATCACTTGCTGTTAGTTAACTTTGCTAATATTCTAACAATACGGTATGATAGGACCAAAGTTAATTAACGTTCAACCTCATCTATATGAGATACTGAGTTTGGGTTAGGATAAGGGATATTTTGTAATGGCGGCCATCACTTGCTGTTAGTTAACTTTGCTAATATTCCAACAATACGGTATGATAGGACCAAACTTAATTATTAATGTCCAACCTCCTTTATGAGATACTTAGTTCGGGTTAGGATTGGGGATATTCCGTAATGGCGGCCATCACTTGCTGTTAGGTAACTTTGCTAATATTCCAACAAGACGGTATGATAGGATCAAAGTTAATTAACGTCCAACCTCGTCTATATGAGATACTTAGTTCGGGTTAGGTTTGGGGATATTCCGTAATGGCGGCCATCACTTGCTGTTAGGTAAATTTGCTGATATTCCAACAATATGGTATGATAGGACCAAAAATTAACGTCCAACCTCATCTATGAGATACTTAGTTCTGGTTAGGATTGGGGATATTCCGCAATGGCAGCCATCACTTGTTGTTAGGTAACTTTGCTGATATTCCAACAATACAGTAGTGAAAGTCGGTAGAGTATATCATACCTAAAACTAATGCTTTGGAGGATAAAAGAGTATTTTATGGAATAATGAAAATGTCACGGCAAGAATGCGTGCAGCTCGAACGGTTTTAATACTTATTTCGTGAAAATGAATGCAGGTTTATGTAAAAATCATTATCGTTAAAATTAACACTCTGCTGGCTTTGCCTAGGCCGTGGAGTTATGTCCCAGGATAAAATTTCGTATAAAATGCCGTAAAAAATAGTTAAATTATTATCTCAAAATGAAATCTACGTAACTTAACCCTTCAGCGCATATGACCTACACCGCACGTCAATGCATTTATATTATAACTGAGCTGTGGCCTAACTCTATTCGTCCATTGGGGGTCTTTACTTAAAAATATTGTGGTAAAAGTTAAAAAAACGGAAGCCAAATTCTTTTAGTCTTTACGTAATATGTTTAAGCGTTAAAGCATTTTCTTAATTTATTTCTTTAATTTTTTTCTTTCGGGGCTCAAATAAATTGTATTGGTCACATTGTCTGTGTAATATGCTGTTTGCATAAGTCGGGTAAAATAAGCTCTTGACTCCAAAGCACCAGTGATTCTGTTCAAACTATGGTGAGATTTTAGGAGTAGTGTGAAATAGGAGTACTCCTCACGATAAATGCAACACGTAAATTTCGAAGATTTGTATACATATTTATTTGTACATATTTGTAGCAAAATATTGTTATACATACCTAAACGTACAAAACTTATTGCCAATACAAATTTAACGTATTTTGTTTGACTATAAGTTACTTAGAATTTACTTGAATTGAATTGTACGAATAACTCCCATAAGAAATAAAGTTACGATATCTCTCTATTATATGAAACAATTCCTGTCACGCAAAAACTCTGGCTGAACTACGCATGCGTTAGGATCTAGATCGCCGCTACCGCTCCACTTTCCTTGAAAATATCAGAGTATACAATAATCTATTCGCCGCGGTTGTTGGTGCGGCAGGGGGCGGAGCCCTCTAGTAGGCCTACTATATTAAAGCAATTATTTAATTAGTTTCGATTATACTTTGTTTTTCTCTTCTACTCGGTAAGTAAAAAAAATAATAAAAATAAAAAATAAATAAATAAAAAAATAATGCACTGCCTCCTTTAAGAGAAAATAACGATCCATATTAGTAAAACAAAATACATATTACTTATAATAACATTTTGTTTTTTAAATTTTGTATATGTAGGGCCTACAGGTTGTTCATAAAAAAAAAATCAAAATTTACTTTTGAAAACCCATCACAAAGTTTTGACCAGACATGTAATACTAACGTAATTAGATTTTAGTAAATTGCTAATTTTTACTTTCCAAAATAATGGGTCTAAATGGATTTAAATTTAAGTGTTTTAAATAATTCGTAAGCGCAGCTGAACCGCTGAAGTGAGTTGAGCGAATTTCCAAAATTAAGTTTGTATATTTTCGGGTTTCAACTTTCGTTTCAACCAACAATTTGGAAAATTAATTTACTCACAAATGTGCTGAATAGCTGCCTCTGTGTTTGAAATATATTAGTAGAATTGGTTGTACTTAAGCCTCCAGCTTCAAACCACGCGCTGCTTTGTTCAACTCGCAGAGGAAAAACTAGCTTTGAGATTTTTCACCTCGACCTTTCGGCCTTTTGTTATGGACTGCTTCGCTTCGCTTGCAGCGTTGTAACTCGGCCGTCGGCCTCGGATCAGAAGATGCTCTCCCACTTGGATTTAAACAGGGTAATTTTATATAGGCCTACGTATATTACGTTTTGATCGATATTGGCGGAACCAAACGAGCCATAAGGTCGTGTAAAAAAACAAAATGTGCATAATAATATCCTGCATATATTAAATTTGTTATAGGGGTATAAAAGAATATAAAAGTTTCATTCTAGTACGAACAATTTAAACAAATAGTTAATAATAAAAAAAAATATAATTTTAAAAAACAATTTTAAAAAAACATGCTTGCGGTTGTTGGATATTTTTGGCTAACGAACTCGTCCGAGCAACTTAGAAAACCAATGTGTGCACCTTAATGCTTACCATGCACAAGAGTCACTGCTATAACTCAACTTTTCTATGGACGATAATGTGTTTTATAATACTCAAAATTGCATTGTGGTGACTTTGTTTAGGATAAAATAATTGACCGTGACAGACCTATAGGCCTATGTGTTTTCCGTTTAAAAATGCAAAACCATAAAATGATAAGAGTACGTGTTCGAAACGCCTAAATCCTTGTTTAGACTTAAGCCTAATACATTAACATTGCATAAATATGCTCCGTCCTTACAGTATTCCTAAGAATGAAACAAACATTCTTTTATTCAGACAAAACATCCTGTCTACATTTCCATAAACAAAATATATCTTTCTAATCGATCCAACAAAGCTTTAACTTTATACTATACCACGCCTAAACTCTAGAAACGATTCTGTCCTGCAAAGACCGCTGATAAGATTTATCTTGGAACACAAGGTGCTGAGTCGGTCTTTCTTAACAACACTCATCTTGTATTGATTCAGCTCTACACCGGAGCCTGTTATTAGCCTACTTCTGCAAGTATATGGAGGGGAAGGAACTGTATAAAAAATTGCGTAATAATATTATCATGGGAGTTTTCGTTAAATAGGTATAATCCTTACCTTACCTACTATAAAGAGAAATATTTTGCGTGTGAAGTTTTAAAACAAAATATTTGTTAACCAGTTTTGGTGAAATTTTACTGATAAGTTAAGCCTTTTGATTAGTTTTGCTTTTTAAAAGCAGAACGATTAAAAAAGAAAAGTTGTAAGGATGATATTAGTCTACTACCTTGTCTACTACCTTTTGACATCAGCCGTCCGATTTTTCCAAAAAGCCCAACCCGTATCTGTTATGTATCTGCATTACATCCCACATCCCAAGCACAATACGTCGAACTTTCAATGTTTTGCAAAAAATAATTATGGAATTTTTATATTGATACGGTACATTTTTATGATTTTTCAAAATTGTGTTTTTAATGAAATGTTCTAAAAAATGGAAAATTTAAAAAAATGAGTGTGAATGGAAAAAAATTAAATGAGTGTGATAGATTAATTTCAATTTCTTTACGAGAATTTTGAAATTGTTACACAAAATTTTAACAAAATTTCAATTTATTCTTGAAAATGACACAGCAAAACAAATCTTGAACCATTTCATCCATAAAACATAATTCTACATTTAAAAATGAACAAAGTCCGAAAATGTAGTTTTATATTGAAAAAATAGTCGTTATGTTTTTTGAAAATTACTACATTACCAGTTCTTTGGTTAGCCGCACATAGACATAGGAAAAGTACTTAGCAAATACGACAACACTTTCATTGACTACACTGTAGTTTTCTATTAATGTTTGAATTGTATTTTCGGTAACATGTGAACGTACTCGCTTCATAATTACTGTATTACTAAATAATACAAAATAAATAAAAGGGTGTAAAAGAATCTTGTAACACCGCGCGGTTATTTTTACATCTGAAAGATGACAGAAACAGAGCCATAGCGCCATAGCTATCACAATTATTACCTTTGTCGTGAATATAGACATAATATATAACGTTAGAGAATCATAACTCTATCGATTTTTTTTTAATTTTAGTGATTTAATTTTACGTACTTGTGCTTTTTATTTTTTATATGAAAAAGGTATTTTATACTTAACATTTCTTATTACCTCACAAATTCCCCTTTTGTGAAGAGGGTGGAAATTTCAATCTTTTTATAAAAATCTTTCCCAGTGACGGTCCCCAAAGTGTTTGATTTTATGTAAAAACGTAATTCTATTATATAAAAAATCCTTCTGTTCACGCAAAAACTCTGGCCCTATTGCGCATGCGACAGGATCCAGGTTACCGCTACGCCCCCACTCTACCCGATCAAAATACCTTTGTCCTAACCAATCGTAATATCCGTGAATATATAAGAGTATACCCTATAGTAATCTGTTTGCATTTCCTTCTCCGATTTTTGATCGAAGGGAGCAGGTAACCTCCCTCTAATAAGTTAATAAAGTTAAGCTTGCGGAAGAGAGTTTTTCGGGTCCTGTTTAATGTTATAAAGATGCTATTGTAATAAAACTACAAAATACGAATACGAGGCATGTTTAAACCGAGCAGTAGTAATGCATTTCTAACAACAAGAAACAAACATTTTGAATAGTTGTTAAAGGTAACTGTAATATTAAAACAGCTGATTGCTGTAAAGATCACATGTTCTTCGACCTCCGGTAACATTGCTCTTCCGGCCAGTCAGGATGGATGCCTTGTAGCGTGTCTTCGCCCCGTTTGCAGATCACACTGCCTTCAATGAAGCAACTTATCATAATAAGCTGCTTCTAAAGCGGTGCACGTTTCTTACTTTGTGGAAGAGATGTCTTACCGATAACAACGTACCCAAGAACAAAAATGTATTTACGAAATGTTAGCCCAATTATGAGGAAGAGTAATAATTACAACCCAACTTTAAAAGGGTTACCATTCGAATTCAGTCGTTTTTTTTAATATGACCAAAATGATAGGTACAGTTCTCCAAAAATTAGAGTAGGTAAGGAATACATTTATGTTTTTATCACACATACCTTCTAACAATACCTATGCTTATAATATTCTTAAATTATTTTAGTAAAGTCAATATTCTGTAATTCTTATTGTAAAGTCAATACTCTTAAATTATTACGTAAACTCTATATTCTTAAATTCGTACAGTAAAGACAATATTCTTAAGTTCTTACAGTAAAGTCTATATTCTTAAATTCTTACTGTAAAGCTAATGTTAAATTCCAACAGTAAAGTATATTTTCTCAAATTCTTATAATAAAATCAATATTCTTAAATTCTTATAATATAATTAATATTCTTAAATTCTTATAGTAAAATTAATATTCACAAATTTGTGTAGTAAAGTGAATATTCTTAAATTCTTATAGTAAAGTCAATGTTCTTTAATTCTTATGGTAGAGTAAATATACTTAAATTCTTATAGTATCTGAGGTGTGTTTACACCTTTGTTTATAATTCTATTTTCAATCAATAATTCTCCAAGCGAATCTGCCTCATAAATTGTTAGTTCAAACTGTCAAGTCAAACTTATAAATAGTAAGTGGTCAGAACTGAATTTTGTAGACTTCAATAAATTAGATCACAATCAGTTTACACGCAGGATATATTTGACTATTTCGTGAGTCCATGGCGCAAAGTAGAATGTTGGAAGAAAATTATTTTTTCCCTTTACACTCCATACATATTAAAAGCACCGAAGAATAAGGCCTTGAGGTTTTGACTGCGTGGTTGATTTGAGTAGTCGTTTGGGTGGTTTTAGAAATAGGACAGAAATAGGAGGTGAATGAATAAATTTTGGTTTGTATAAGTTTGTTAATAGTTTTTTTTTTTTTACTATTATTTCTTTTAATATTTCAGGTAATGTTTTTTTTCTTTGTATTACAATTATATTTTCTTGTTTTGTGTTCTCTTGATGTTTGTATTTATAAGTTTGTTTTCGCTATTGAGGTTAATTGGAAGAGAGTGTCTTGTGGTCCTAAATTCAAATATAAAAAAGGCAATAAATAAATTAATTAATTTGTTATGTTATGCGAGACTATTTACGGTTGGAGGAGTAGCGTATGGTACAGTATTAGAACGCTAGTAGTTTTGCACGAACCTTTGGAACTATACTCGCGGCCACGAAATTAGGCGGGTGATAGAAATGGCGGTGTTGCCACTTCGTGCTGTAGTTATTTATACAAATACACCCGTCAAGTAAAGATTTTTGAAGCGCAAGGTAGTGTGCTTTCTCTCGAGCTTGTGAATCTGTCTACAGAGGATAGTGAAATAAAATTATACCACTGCCTTCAGAAAATGCTACTGATTCCAATGGTAAGACTTTTTTATTTTTATAACGGCAGCAAATAATTAACAATAATAAAAAACCTAAATTGTAATTTAATTCAAAACCGCCATGTATTGAATTTTTCACCAAGCGAGGATTTTTTTGTCTTTTTGGTCAGGAAGATTTCGTCTGCGGTAAAGTTGTAGAAAATCGTATGAATAAAATTTTTTATTCCAAACTTTTTTTTATAAGATTCTTAGTTTAGTTGTAAAATGTATAACTGTATGAAACAAAAACAAAGACACGCGGGCGCTCGGCGAGAACCGTAGCTCGTAACCCTTGTTTAATGTTGTAAGTTGCTATTTTATATTCAAGAGTAAAAAAGGAAATAATTTAAATGTTTATAGACAATAATGATGATACCATTATTTTTTTCGTTTAAGCCATAATTCCAGTTATTTATTTCTTATCTTAATAAAATTCCAACAACGTTTTTTAGACTTTTTAGTTAATTCCTGAAGCGAACTAACTCGTACTGTGTGTGAATAAGAAATGTAGGCTACATTTTAATAATAAAAAAGTAATTAAAAATTGTATTTTCGTAACAAAGTATTTTTAAGCCTTTATTCATTTTGTTGTTCATTTAGCACCCCACAGGAAACGTGCGAGATTGAAGACACCACGGACGTGAACAACTTTACTTCCCATAATTTTCGTGTACCTCGTTTTACAATGTATTTACAGTATTCTATATTTACATATAATTTACAAAATTTATAAGCGATTCTGTTTGTATACAAATTACAGTAGCCTAATTAAAATTTATAGGAAAACCTATTTAATGAAAAATCATTAATTAAATATAATTTTAAACTAATATAATTACCTTTTATATTATATCCGTCTTGTGACTTCGTTTATTTTGTAAGTTAATACGCGTTTCGGGTCCGTGGTCCCATCATCAGTTTAACTCAAATCTGTTCCGTTGGAGGTCGTTAAATATTTATATTAAAAACACATAAAACACAACAAGTAACCTGCACATACATAAACTTAAGTTTTGAGGGTAACATCACGATGCACACTCTAAATGGTTATTATATTAATTTATAATTATATTTAATTTATAGAAGTGACTTGTTTACCACAAAATGGAATTTAAAAAGAAAAATCATGATTAATTTTAAGTTAATATGAATCAGTTATTCAGTTTATTCACTAATCTCACTGTCACTGTCAGTGGAGTCTTCATTTAGGTTGATTATGAAGGGCTCCATTGTCAAGGGACATCCCTGACGATGTCCCTTGCCCAATCATCTGTCTGTAATTTTTCAGCGTGTTTGAAACACTTTTCCCAGTCGCTTGAAGTCACGTGATCGATGGCTTCGGAGGTTAGTTTCTCAACATCTTTGATTTTAAACGTCTTGTTTCTTTCTGCCACTTCTCTTTTAACTCTTTGTGCCCAGATCAACTCTATAGGGTTGTACTGACAATGGTAGGGTAGTAAACGTACAACTTCATGGCCTAACGAAAGAGCCAACTCATCAAGATCATACTTTTTTTCTTTTTTTAATGGAGCAACTTTTTCCAGTAGTTCAGCCCTGGTTTCCTGTTCTTCAAAACTGATATTCTTGTTCAGCAACCACTCTTATATATCTTTCTTCTTCCAGTTGGTAGTGGGAATTTTTTCAAGCAACACTGAGTGATACGGAGCGTTATCCATGATTATCACTGAAGGTTCCTCAAGACTTAGAAGAAGTTCTTCAGAGAACCACTTTTTGAAAGATGTGTGGTTCATTTCCGAATGGTAGTCTGTGCCAGACTTCTTTGAACGGAAAACCCACTTACACTCAGATACAAATCCTTTGATTCCACCCGCGTGGCAAACAATCAGCCGTCCACCTTTCCCCGTAGGTACCTTCAACCCTCCTCGCTTGTCGGAATGTTACCAGATGAATTGTTTTGTGTGGGACTGGTACACCCAAGTCTCGTCTAAATATATTCGGTGTCTCGGTTGTTATTCTTGTCTTAGGGAATGCATTGTTCTTAAAAAACGTGTTCGAGCTACAACAATGTCCTGTCTTTCTAACAAGAATTTCCTTCCGTCATTAGCCCTTTTATACATGAATACCAAGTTATGAAGCATTCGGCGGGTAGAACGTATACTCCCAGTATAACCAATTTTTTCTTGCAGCTGCATTCGCTCTTTTTCTGCTGAAGGAAACTCTCCACGGTCATAAAACTATAACACAGTCCGCCTAGCTACGTCACAATCAAAGTCAGTCAGAACACTTACAGTTTTATCCCGGTTGTATTTTTTCCTTGGCGAAACGAACAGTTACTTATCGGGGGGGGGGGGGGGGGTGGAGGAATGTTTAGCTTCATGACAACATCTTTGCACGGATCGTAAGTTTACATTACACATTTCCGCGGTCACTTCTTGGCTTTTATTAAAGTTTACAGTTTTAAAAAAACCTGGATTGGCTAACTTACGTACATATTTCAAAACGCTCACAATAACCGACTTTGATTGGCTACCTAAGTCACCTTTCTTTAGTCCTTCCAATCGACGTCTAATGGGGGTGTGTTGGTCCAATCTCACAATTCCTTCAGAATCGACAGGTAATATGTCTGAAGAACATCCTGGCTGATTACATTCACTATCCATATTAAACTACAAAAACACTGGGCATTTGCGATAACGACAACTCACTGTCAAAGACTGACTGACATAAGACCGTTTGCGAATGTTTCTTTACTTACTTTATTGCTTATGTCGGAGGGTGGGATGGGAAAAGAGCGGATGTAAAAACTTAAACCATATCTTTTGCAAACTTTCACACTTTACTGTTAATGGATGCCTTCCATTTATAATGTGTGTGTATGTGTGTATAGTAAATCTGTGTGTTTAGTTTGTGTATTATTGTTAGTCTGTTTCACTATAAATTAAAGTTTATATTTAATTTAAATAAATTTCTGCTATTTTTTAATTAGTAAGTTTTCTTGAGTTAGTAAAAAATAAACATTTATGTTTATTGTATGAATATTATTCAATACAGGTTTATATAAATATGTGTATGTATGTTTTTAGACCTATCTATTCATATAAAGATTTAGAGAAGTCACTTATTTTTTGTTCAGACAGTTTTTAAGTTATTCTACTTTTAGTTTATTTTATTTTATGCCAGTGGTATTTTTTCTCTATTTAGAGTACAGTTTAAACTTTTTCTTTTGTAGGAATGCCCAATATAGGTTTTGCCTAATGGATTCCTATTTATCGCTAAAATAATAAATATCTAACATAATTTTAAATTTATTTGGTACTAATTTTGTGAACATATTGTAAATTATTTTTCTCATACAGTTAAAAATGTTGTTTTCTTTTTAAACATACAAATCATTTTGTCAAAAATATACATAAATTTGAAACGTTACCGGTAATTAAGACGTTACAATAACTGTAAAGTTATAAGCAACTTGATAGTTAAAAAACGAAGTCAGTTAATAGCATTTACAATAACTAATAACAGTCTGTGCCAGTCGATAACACTTTTATAAAAAAACAATTGCATTGGTTATCCCTACCGAGTAGCCAGGCAGAAAGGCAACACTGCACGGTTAGTGTTGCCAATTCGTGCGTGGAGTAGGCGAATCTCGACCTTCCGTCGCTAGGCTAGTTACATATCCAGCAACACCGCAATTTCTATCACCCGCCTAATTCCGTGGCCGCGAGTATAGTTTGAGGTTCCAACTGTTACATGTACTGATGCATTTTAAGACATGGAACGGTGTTATGAGGAACTCTATACGCCCATTGGGTTTTACTTCATAATAATAGAAAACCAAAGTACAGATAACCAATCATAATATCCGGTCAGTTTTAATGCGAGTCAACCACTGTTTGTTTTACTTCCACCCTCTTACCACAAAACTCTGGGTATGCTTGTGGTCTTTAAGTACCGTATACGTTTAACCTTGGAAAGGACGCGCCTGGTCTTTTCGACCGGATTTCAATCAAAATGTTTGTAAGTCTTAGCGTAGTTAATATTATCCTTCCTCCTCTTACACATCTTTCAATGGATTTTTCTTCCACTACATATTCCTATGCTTGTGCTATTTCCTCTTCTCCAAGTTTGCTTGTGGTTCTCAATTCTTTTATACCTGGTCTGAATGTTCTGGCTCATCTCCTCATGTACTCATTTCAATTGAGCGTGTCGGTATATTCCAGTATGTATATTTATATTGCTGAGGAATATGTAGTGAACGAGGTCATTGAAAGGTATGGGTGGGACGGTTAGTTTCTACCTCCCTAAAGACTTATAAACATTGTTATTAAAACCCGCACGAAAAGTCCGTGCGCACAACCTCCAGGTAACAATAAAGAAGGTAAAACGAAACGTTTTGTTGAATTCTTAAATTAGCATAGACATTTCTTGTGGCTACTTTTGTATGCAAACATTTAAGAATGACATGCTAATATAAATTTTCTATATTTATAAAAAATTATGTAAATAATAAATGTGTTCATTGATTTTTTATGATTAGGCCTAAAAGACAGTTCGTGCCCCCTTACGTAATGTTTTTTTAACATACCCTCTCTAGGGTTAATGATGACGCGCTCCCTGTAAACAGTTTCCCTGATTTACAACTCTCAGGCAATCATACTTTAGAGTTCTCATAACGCTTGTAAATGAGAAGCAAGAGAAAATCTCAACAAGCGCTTTCTATCCAGCATTAACTAATTTTACAAACGCATTTTTAATTTTGACTGCTACATATGCCTCATAGCATCGTTATCAGTCCAGTCTATTACTACTACAAACACACTTTGGTTCCCGACGCCCGTATGTTCCAAAAATACGAACCATTTTCTGTTATGTATCCTAGGCTCGATTCAGAATATTTAGTTTCACAAAAATAAACAACTATTCAATTTATTTGTTGATACATTTTTTAAGATTTTTGAAAAATATTGTTTGGAATGGAAATTTTATAAGATGGTGCATTTTTAAAACAAGCGTGAATTTATGTAAGATATCTAAATTTGAAAATTGTTATTTACAAAAAAAATCCAAACATTTCCAATTTATTCTTGAGAATGACACAGCAAGAAAAAATATCTGGAACCATTTCGTCCACGTAACACATTTATACCTTTAAAAATGGACAAAACCTAAAATTTCATTACATTATATTGAAAAATTTCTGAGTTTTATATATTTTTAATTATTACATTACCAGTTGTGCGGTTAATCAGTAGAACATACAATAGGAAAAGTACTTGGCAAATATAACAACACTTTCGTTGACAGTTCTGCAGTTTTATATTAATGTTTTAATTGTATTTTCACTAACAAGTGAACATAGGCCCTACTCGCCTCATAATCATTACTACACAATATAAAATAAAAAGCTGTAAAATAATCACGTAACACAACACACAAGTACGGTTGTTTACATCTGACAGATGACAGAAACAGAGCCACAAATATCACAGTTATCTTTGTCGTAGTGAACATAAAGATAATACATAACGTAAGATGATCATAGAGGTAAATAGAACTGTTAGATAGAAGATAGGTTCGTTAATGATCTGTATTGTACTGCACATGATTTTTTTCTGAACGTCCGAAAATTCGGACGTTGAAATTCAACCCACATACCCGCAACGTCCGAAAAATCGGACGTCGGGAGCCAAAGGGAAAGAGAATTGGTAAATTTGTTTTAGAACGAAGCAAGTGGAACAAGTAGCGACTGCGCGGTATAAACAACACTGCGTTTGTTATTCCCTACTGCTAAGCATTTCATACTCTTCCGCTTTTGATTATACGTCGCGTTGATAGAAGGGGAGATTACAGAAGTGATAAACAATTCATAGGCGTGTAAGGGAAGCGTCGACCCAAGGGAAATAGGGGGACGTCAGTCAGGTGTTTGGAGAATCAAAGCAGTGTAGTAGCATATTCTAAACATTTACAATTCTCGCAGTGTACCTTAGGAGTTTCTCGGGCTTTTAGGCAAGATTCGTTTATTCGATATGTTCATAATAAAAATAAAAACTAATTTGCATAGGCTACTGTGAACTATTCGACTATTATCAGTAGCTCAACCTCGTAGTTGGATGGGATAAAGAAGATTATGGGAGAAATTAAAAATAACTTTTTTATATTTGTTTAAAATTATAAAATTGACTGTAATTGATTTGGTAAACATGTAAGAATTAATTTAAGGTTGTCATCTTAAAATTCAAAATATATTTTATCCTAAAAGAAGAGGTTTTTGAAGAATCTGTATTTAAACAGCTCCTATTTTCAAACCTAAAGGCAGGGTGCGCCATAACCAATCATGGCTTTAGATTTTTATATGCAGTTTAAAACACAATATGTAAGAATGCCTTGAAAATTGTTCAGAAAAAAATTTAATTACACTTCTAAAATTTAAATTTTTCTTTCTATTTTAAATTTGTACAAATTTAAATATTAATTTTGAACTTAAGTATCTTTATTCAGAATTATACATTTTAAGGAAATCTGTTTAAATTGTTTTGTAATTTGAATAAAATCTTGATTCATATACGTAAAACTAATGTTTGAAGGTCATGTAAGATAATACTTTTCAAAATAAATAAAAATATATATTAAAAGAATTTGGTCAAAACCTATTTCCAATCGCCCAGCCTCTCCTAATG
>JAGFPH010013969.1:14581-24939 GCA_018207615.1 Philaenus spumarius | reverse complement strand
CGTTGAACCGACACGTTTAAACATATTGTCATTAGATTTTCTGTATACTTTTTGAATTAAATCATTCGTTAAATCTACAATTTTAATCAGACTGTTATTAGATTTTCTGTATACTTTTTTGAACTAAACCATTCGTTAAATCTACAATTTTAATCAGATTGTTATTAGATTTTCTGTATATTTTTTTAACTAAATCAGTTGGGGGCCGGACATTCATCTCTTAAATTCTCTCGCTGGCACTGAGTTTGGTCTGGTCTCATGGTGCGTAAGAGACAGAACTGATCACGATGAAACACCATAGGGCAGGAGCGTGTAAGGAGGACACAACCATTATCAGAAACACTGATTAAGTAATTAGAAAGTTGAATTTACTGTATTCTGAATAATTTTGCAAATTTACATTGTGTAATCAATTTGGCAACGCCTGTGTCTTCGGTAATCCAACGAGACAGCGTAAGTGTCAATCTTGTACATATTTTTTTTTAACATTTTGGTTTAAACGTATAGTTTTTTTTTTATATTCGGATAACTTTTTTCTGGAACTTCAGAAAATGTTTTTAATTGTAATTAAGTAAGTAGTTCGACCACGCGGCTGAACCGCTGAAGTGAGTTGAGCAAATTTCCAAAATTAAGTTTTAGGGTTTCAACCAACAATTTGGGAAATAGGTCTATTCACGACGGTGCTGAATAGCTGCAAAATGGTTCGCACGCCATTCTGCATATTGGGAGTATCTTCAATACACACAGCATTGCGTGCTTCGCACGCCATTCCGAATATTGGGAGTATCTTCAATACACCGTGCTTCGCACGCCAACCGCACGGTAGAATACACCACATGGCTTAGAACCGGGTACTTCTATGATATTTTACGTTTTGATCGATTTGGGGGGAACCAAGCGAGCTATAAGGTAGCGTAAAAAACAAAATGTGCAAAATAACATTCTACATTTATAATTTATATTTGTAGAAGAACTCAAAAACAAATTCATTCTCGTAGGAAAAATCTAAAAAAATAGTTACATCCGCTCAAAAAACGTGCTTCCGATTGTTGGATTTTTTTGGCTAAAGAACTTGTCCGAGCGACGTAGACAACCAACACGTGTACCAAATTTGAACCAAATCGGACTTAAAATGCCCCCGCTAGAGTGCGAACACATATATGCATATATACTGTATATACAGTATGACTTTTAAATGACACCCCAAAACGTGTTCTCATCGGTGCTCATTTGCTACTCCCGACCTTGGGTCTTACCATAAGGGCCACTGCAATAGCTCATTTTTCCTATGGAAATTCGCTAATAAGCGTTAGGCTACATTTTAAGAATAGGAGCTTCAGCGCTCAATGGTTAAGTGTATATGTACCTTGTGTCAAGTGTATGGCACGTTATCATGAGTGAGGTGTTGCTGTTGTTGACGGAGAACTAAGTACCTGAACTAAAGAAGGACGCTGTAGATAAAGAATTTGCAAGGCCCTCTTTTGTAAGTGATTTTATTGACTTGTACCAAAGCTATCCGTGTTTGTGGCGAGAATCCTCCAAACACTATACCTTGTTCACCGAGAGTTTAAAGTGAAGCACCACCTTACAATGGTTGACGTTACGGATTTGGGCCAATGAGGAAAACGAACATCACGTGTGGGACAGGCGACTCTGCGTATGATTCACAGTAGTTTTCAGTAAACAAACTTTGTCTTCTCCAGCCCACCCTAACGTTCCCGTTCGTCCTTGAGGTAGGTCCGCGTGTGACACAGTCTGCCCGGCACATACATATTGTAGGGGGAGGTGCTTCACTTTAAACTCTCGGTGAACAAAGTATAGCTCACGCGTGAAGAATGAGATTGCCAAAAATCACTTTCGACCGGCGATCTGATTGCCGATCGCTCAGTGACCTGATCGCCGCGCCAATGGCTCGCTGGCTTTTGGGTTTCTGTTGTTGCATGGAGACCCGACACTTTGTCCTTACTGTTACAAATTCCTTTCCAGCAAGCACCTTCTTTTGGCGTATGAGAAATTAAAGCATGTCCGTAAGAAGGTTTGGCCTAACGAATCGATGCTGGAAGATGATGCCCAGACATGTTGTAGCGTTCCTGTACAGTTTGAATGTGATTGGTAATATTTAGAGTATGTACTTGTTTTTTTTTTCAGATCATCTATTGTATTCTATTAATTAAATTACAAATGAAAAAACATGGACCAAGACCTGGATTTGAACTCAGGACCTTTGCCTTTCCGGGGCAACACTCTACCACTGAGCTATCCTGATCCTCCAGATATTGGTCGATGTTATCTCACTTGTACGGTTTTACTGCATCTATGAATTAATAGACTGAATACCTCGCATGCGACATTGAAAACAATCTCAATTCTTTTTGCAGCCTAAAGTGGTGTTATTTATTATTATTTTTAATTTGTAATAAATTACCAGCTTACACGCTTCCTCAGCAAGGGTTAAATTAATTAAATTACAAGTGAATAAACATGGACCAAGACCGGGATTTGAACCCAGGACCTTTACCTTTACCAATATCTGGAGGATCAGGATAGCTCAGTGGTAGAGAGTTGCCCCGGAAAGGCAAAGGCATTGGGTTCAAATCCCGGTCTTGGTCCATGTTTTTTCACTTGTAATTTAATTTATTTAACCCTTGCTGAGGAAACGTGTAAGCTGGTAATTTATTAAAAATTAAAAATAATATTGTATTTTGTTAACTGTGTTTTGTATTTTGTGTGTGGTTACCACTCCCGACCTTAGGTCTAACCACAAGAGCCACTGCAATAGCTCATCTTTCCTATGAAAAGTAGCTAATAATAAAAAAATCCATGAATACAATATTCCAAAAGCAAATGATTAGGCTGCTCAAACTCGTTTTTGTAATGTGTGCATAACTAAAACAATGGATCTTTATGTTACAGGATCCGAGTGTTTGGAGATTTTCATTCCGGATATGTATGAAATTCCAGGATGTACTACAGGAAAATATTGATTCTAAAGCAACTAGAATTTAACGTGAGTAACAATAGCATGCGCTTCAATTACCGGGAATTAATAATTACTAGTGGACCCGGCAATGCTTCGCTATTGCTTGATTTACCTAACCTAAGATTAGATTCAGTTTTTGATCCGAATCAGTTGTTGATCAAAATCAGCTGTTGATCAAAATCAGCTGTTTTAAGCTTTTCATACGAACAGCTGTTTTTTTGTGCCCCTAATAAAATCAAAAGAAATCTTTCTTCTTCTTCCTTAAGATTGACCTTCCATAAGATTAACATTGAAACTTTGAGGGCCACTGGGGCGTATCCCTGAGGACCGATGTAAATTATAATGGGATTCTGCTCATCTACAGGACTTTACCTTTCTAACGGTATGCGCGAATTTCTCCTACGATGCACACAAGCTGAGAAAAAAGGACAAGTTTTGTGCTTGCCTATCAATATATAGATAGTTACGTACGATGCAAGGTCAGGATCAGGATTGCTTTTGCGGTTGCTGGATCAAGTCTTGCAAGAAAACAAGGATGGATTATGTAGAATTTCTAGGTTTGGGAAAGTTTAGGTATTTTTTAAAGTCTGCATGGTTCCTACAGTTCGGGGAAAGCCAGGGAAATGAAAAATAGTGAGAGGGATAGTCGTTTCATGTCATTGAGAGATATTTAACCCCCCCCCCCCACAACCCCCATCCCTGATGTAAAGCCTAAGTCTTTCATTTCTGCAGAAAACAAATCAACGAAGTCAAGGAAATGTCATGGAAACGAATTATGAAAAGAGTTTAAAAAAACTACATAAAACTGTGCAAATAAGCAAACATCGTTTTATACAGTTATATAATGTGTCCATAATCTATATAATACAAATGAAATGCTTTTCGTTGGTAAGCGCATCACTTGAGAACGGCTGGACAAATTTGGCTATTTTTTTGTTTTAAAATGTTCGTAATAATCCGAATTAGGTCTTTATGAAAGAAAATTTTGAAAAGTTTCCTGAAAAAGTAAAAATTTTGGAAAAAAACTATACAGCCTCTTTTGTATGGACTCAAGACCATTGTGCAAAAAAAACAGCTGTTCGTATAAAAAGCTTAGCAACACATGAGTGTTTACATTCATTGCCATAGCAACTTTACTTAGCATTATAATCAGTTTATTATTCTTCAAAACCAACAGCATTTTTAGGTTGGATTGACCAACTTAAAGCAAACAAAAATCAACAAAAAATGGTTACTGAATACTTTCAGTTCAATTCGAACATTGGTTGTTACATATTTTATATAAAACAGCTGATTTGGATCAAAAACTGAACATAATTTTAGGTTAGGCCTACAATGAACCAAAACCCGTTTATTTGCAACTAATTGGGCTAATTTAGAATCAGGTTTTTTACAATTATTCACAACTATCGGTTTTTTTTAGATTAGGTAAAAGCAAACAAAAGGTTTACTGTATTATCTGTAAACGTTTACAAACTGTAAATCTAAATTTGTGTAGTATATTCTTAAGTGGCGTAAAAACTATTTTGCAATTCGATTACTTAAGTCAATGTAATGAAATGGAATAACTAACCTTTAAATTAAATCAAGCAATAGCATTGCTGGGTCCACTAATCTATATAATAAATAAACGGTATCAGTTAACTGACACAAACTTTCTCCCAACTTACTGTATTCAAAATAATGTTGTTTTTAATCATTTTATTTACTACTTTTTAGAACAAAACAAAAAAATAATATTCTACCTACGTCAATCGTATAAAAAATTATTGTCCCAGGCGGGATTCGATCGCGCGACCTTTGAATTACTGGCCGTGCTCGCTACCGTGGTGCTACCCCGTGCGGCCGCTGCCGCGATGCTAGATTGACAACACAAACTTGTTTATTTTTAAACATCCCCATACTTATAAAACGCTGAAGTTTTGATAAAAGCGGGTGGTGTCATTTTGTTTGGCATCTTAAGCACTATAAATACTGAAAATTTGATCAAAATCGTTAGAGCCGTTTTTGAGAAATTTGCATTTTTGTCGTTTTTTATTGGTTTTTAGGGGTAAATTACCCTTAAAAATTAAAAATTCCAAAAAATGAAAAAAACGCCTGGAGATATTAGGGTTTAGTACCTACATACCAAATTTCTCAAAATCGTTAGAGCCGTTTTTGAGAAATTTGCATTTTTGTCGTTTTTTATTGGTTTTTAGGGGTAAATTACCCTTAAAAATTAAAAATTCCAAAAAATGAAAAAAAAACGCCTGGAGATATTAGGGTGTAGTACCTACATACCAAATTTCATGAAAATCGGACCAATAGTGTCCTCTCTGGTCGTGTATACATACAGACAGACTGAGAGACAAACACCACTCTAAAAACACTTTTTTGGGTTCAGGGAGCACCAGAACAAAAAATTCCACTAAAAATATTTTTGGGGTTCTGGGAGCACCAACACAGATAATTGCACTAAACAATTTTTTGGGGTTCTGGGAGCACCAAAACAGATAATTCAACTGAAAATTCAATTCGAACATTTTTTCGAAAACAATACTTTCTCCATATACTACGTATAGGGTGGAGAAAGTAAAATGAAATGCTTTTCGTTGGTAAGCGCATCACTTGAGAACGACTGGACCAATTTGGCCATTTTTTTTTAAATGTTCGTAATAATCCGGATTAGGTGCCTGAAAAAATTTCAAATTCGGGAAAAACTGAACATGCTTTTTTCGATGGGATTTTTGTAAGAAGTCAAGACCACTCACAAGAGCAGCTGTTCGGATAAAAAGTTTAGCAACTCATGTTTGTTTACATTCATTACCGTAGCAACTTTACTTAGCGAATTTTATAATCAGTTTATTACTCTTCAAAACCAACAGCTTTTTTAGGTTAGATCGAAAAACTAAAAACAAACACAAACAAAAATCCACGAAAAATGCTTACTGTATTATAATTCAATTCAAACGTCGCGTCGGTTGATACGTATTTACATACTTAGAGATATGCTGTTTATAATATTGTCTGTATAAAATATATCTTATCTATGAATTGTTTAATACTTTTCAAGTAATATTTTCGCTTTCAAAAATAACAGTAATAAACAATTTATTTAACACCATGCCTAACCATAAACATACATGAGTTTAAACATAATTATATTGAAAATTAAACAGACAATGTGAATGAAACTAAAAGCAATTAAAATATTACATTTTTATCTTAATTTTGATGTATAGCCTACATTTATATTTAAATACCAAACAGTAGGCCTATTTTATACTAATTAAGCCTATACATTTAAAATTACAAACTCTATTTCAACCACTTTGTTACATCCTGAATTAACACGGATGTTACAAAGTGATTCAACACACCTTTGACATTCAACATACCAACGAACATTACATTAGTTTAAACATAATTATATTGAAAATTAAACAGACAATCTGTAGGAGACTAAATGATAATAATTGTATATTTAAATACTAAACAGTATCTTATACTAACTAGTGTATATCTCTACATAAAATCCATTGTAACGGTGTTTATCCGCGATGAACTCCGAAACTACTCAACTGATATTGATGATTTTTTTTCTTAAAAATGTGTGATCTATTCCAACTTAAAATATAGGACAGTTTTCATCCCGATCTAAGGGGTTGAAATGGGGTTGCTACCCCTATGAAATAAATACAAATTAAACTAACTTCATACAAGCTATAAACCTAAAAAATGTCAAATTAAATCAAGCAGCAGCGAAGCATTGCAGGTCCACTAGTCTATACTAATATTATAAAGAGGTAAAATTTGTGCTTTTGTTGTTTGTTTGTGTGTATTGGGTAATCTCTGGAACTACTGAACAGATTGAAAACATAGTGTTACTAATAAAAAGCTACACTATTCCTGAGTAACATAGGCTATAATTCATTTCGACAAAAACATTTTTTTATTTCAATATTTGTAAATTTAGTCGGAAAAATTCTTAGGTTAGGCCTAAACTGATAAAGCAATACATGTATTTACATTTATTACCATAGCAACCAATTGAATAAAATAACAGATAACAGCTGTTTGTTCTAATATTTCCATAATACCTGATTTCAAACTTTTAAGCAATTATTTGTTTTTTCTAACTTTTAGGATAGGTTTTTATTATAAAGTGTCGTAGACCTGAGCCTTGCTGGTTCTTTTAAACTTTATTATAACTGCTGTTATAAAATGTACGAAATAATTTGATTTGAACATTTAACATGTTTTACCGTTTTAGATTTTGGGTTATTATTCACCCTACACCTTTATTATAAAGAAAACATAACATGATTATGTGTATAGAAGGTTCCAACGGGGTTGGCGTGCGGAGCACTCAGAGGTCTCCCCTAGTATGTAATATTAGCGACTGGAACTACTGAACCGATTAAAAAAATAGTTTTACTAATAAATAGCTTAATTGTACCTGAGTAACATAGGCTATAGATCATTTTTATAAAAACACTTTTGATTTCAATATTTTGTAAATTTTGTCAGACAAAATTCTTAGGTTGGTTTAGACTGATGAAACAACACATATTTCTTGTATGTATTTATTTACATTCATTACCATAGCAACGAAATGAGTAAAACAACAGATAAAACAGCTGATTGCTCTAATATTTCCATTAATACCTGATTTAAAACTTTGAAGCAATTATTTGTATTTCTAACTATTAGGTTAGGTATTTATTAAAGTGAAGACCTAAGCCTTGCTGGTTCTTTTAAACTTTATTATAACTGCTGTTATAAAATGTACGAAATAATTTGATTTGAACATTTAACATTATTTACCGTTTTAGATTTTCGGTTATTATTCATCCTACACCTTTATTATAAAGAAAACATAACATGATTATGTGTATAGAAGGTTCCAACTGGGTTGGCGTGCAGAGCACGCAGGGGTTTTCCCTAGTACAGTATTCTATAAAAACTTTGTCACATCCAGCCAAATTATTAGCAGCAAATTATATTTATTTAACAAAGCTACACAGCCTACATAGTTGCCAAAATAACCCATAAATACATTTTATTGATCTCATTAATTGTAAAACAGTAGGCCTATTATAATAATTATAGGACTTCATAAACATGTATTATGTGTCGCTTTAATGTTCACCATCCATTATCGTAATAATCTAGCCGTACTCTCTACGAGAAAGTTTATCCATAAAGACAGATTTAACGTTTATAAGCAGCGTCGTTAATTTATTTCATCGATTACCATCACAAACCGCGTGCCGTGTTTACGAAATCGCACACCGAAACAACAAATTGTCGCTCGGATTCGTGTAAATCAACCTACATAAACGGCCTGCAGTAACCGGCCTATTGTTTGTACAATCCGACGGCCGAGTTGAGAAATCACACGATTAATTTCATTTTAGAGAGCGGCGCCGAGCCTAAATATTCAAACGGAATATAGGTGAAACGCTTTCTGTTACTTTCGCCCCGAAGTGGGGGAAATTTTACCAGCGCGGAGTCGGAAGTTGGTAGTACTGCGAGCGCTAGCAGACCTTGCTAGTCGAGTTCCCAGCTCGTGTCAGTTGGCAACCGAATCGGCAGTGACTACCATCGCGTTTCTCGTTTTCGGTTTTTTTGTTTTGTTATTCAGTTCAATACACAACGGCGAAATCAAATGCTCAAGTGTCCGCCCATGTGTTGTCAAGAGAATAACCGTGTGTGTTAAATTGTGGTTGATGTGGTAAAGAAAATTGTTTTTTTTCTTTTGAAATCGTGTCTCATAAGTGGATAATTGTGGATTACCAATACAAGCCTCATTCTACCTTAGATTCATGTATTAGAATGGCACTGGCCAGGTTGGTATAACTCTTATTCACGGTAGTTTTAGTTGTGTTCGAGTTTTTAAAACGATTCAAGGTAAAAGTTTTGAAGGTTAACCCTGCCTCGTAGATAGTTCTATTTCTGGTGGCGTTTGCAAGGTTAAGCAAGATAAAACGAAAAATAACAGGTATTCTCGAGCGTTTTGTGGCGGTGTTTATAATTAAATTATTTAAATGCACAACTAGGCCTAGTTAAGGTAACGTAGCGTCAGCAATATTTAAGTAGGCCTAGTTAAATCTATTATCCTAGCCTATTTTTTTTTTTTAACAATATTGTGCCTCTTAAATCGTACTTTCTTTGTTGTGTAATATAGTATAAACAGTGTTTCAAACGCTATTGTTTATTGAAAGTGGCATTGACAATATTGTAAACTGAAGGTAAGCCTATTTTATAGGATATATCTTGTCGGGATTTTAGTATAATTAGGGGCTTTTCGGACCGTTGTGTTCGTCTGTTCGTAAATTCGAATGTGCAGCGGTTTTCTTAAAAAATCTTCCTACATTTTATGTTTTTTTATAATCATGGCGTAGGCCTTTCTTCAGGAATTATTTCAATGCCTATTTGTTACACCAGATTTATCTACACTTTACTAGCCATTTCCTACGTGAATTTCAGAGGGATATAAAATTATTGTAATCAGGAAAATGTTTTATGCATGTCCTAAAACAAGATAACAAATTTAATTTTGAGGTTAGGCCTATTTCATAGTAACTAATTGTATTTAGTGTGGACAATTTAGTTTCTGACGCATTGTAGTTTCATTTTCTGAGAAATAGAAGCCATTGCTAACCATTACAACGGACAAATAATTGTTATTACAATCTATTTTTAACGTTTCCCAAGAATTTCAGAGTGATATAAAATTATTGTAGGCCTAATCAGGAAACGTTTTATGCTTGGCCTAAAACAAGATAGCCATCTCAAATTTAATTTTGAGGTTAGGCCTATTTCATAGTAACTGTTTGTATTTAGTGAAGACAATTTAGTTTCTGACGCATTGTAGAGTAATTTTCTGAGAAATAGAAGCCATTGCTGACCATTTCAACAGCTAAATAATTTTTATTACAATCTATTTTTAACGTTTCCCAAGCTGCTTTCATAAAGTAACCAATTGATTTCTTACCACGTGTTTTTTAAAAAGTAAAATCGACATGTGTTAAAACTTGTAGGAGCAGTACTGTTTTGTCATGTTGGCAACAGGACGTTCATGTTAAGATTTGTAAACCTAACCTCAAATATATACGTACAGTTTGCTATTTTCATAATTGTCTGGGTAAACAGTTTTGTCGCTCGACGTGACTTATTGTTTGCTAAGGTTAGGCTAATTGGTTGGTCAGTATTGTTGCGAGGGCCATGTTCCGAGGCCGTTTGCACATGATTTAAGCCATGTTTTATAACGTCTTGCGTTATGTTTATAAGATTGAAACAAATTTTGTTGCGTCTTTTTTTCCATTTTAATTTTAGTATTATTATTTTATACCTTGCGCAAAGATTCGTGGCGGCTGAGAGTTTAGGACGGTCG